>JACJUM010002525.1:4088397-4187700 GCA_020976665.1 Heortia vitessoides | reverse complement strand
GCCGGCGCGGGCCGGCGCGGGCCGGCGGCGGGCGCCGGCGCCGGGCCGGGGGGCCGGGGCGGCTATCGGTAGCGCGGCTGCATCATTTGCAGCCCGGGGACGCCGCCCGGGAACATGGCGCCCATCGGCATCATACCGCCCGGCAACAGCATCCCTGTACACACAAGGCGGCGATTACAGAGGGTCGGCGGAGCGCCGCCAGTGAAGCAACAGGGGACCGTAGCGGTCCAACACACGGCGGAGCCGTTGTGACTGCTGAACAATCGCCTGTCACCCGGACCGCGCCCGGACCACCACCCGTACATCCATGTGCCGCACGCGACCGCCTCACTGTCCGCGACCGTCCACACGAACTCTGTACTGTACACGTACTACACATCGTGGGGTCGTGCCTGCAACGCGCGCCCCGCCCCTTCCGGACCGCCGGGCCCGGCGCCGGCCCGCGCGCGTCCGCTCCGCGTCCCGTTCGCGAATTTTAGACTACAGCGAGAAACACGCGTCCTCTCGTTGCGAGTTTCTTATGGTGTAGTAAAATACACGAACGCGATCGTTGAATAGTCACGCTGGGAACTTGCACGGAGCCCTCTGAATACTTCAGTTCTCTTCGATTCGAATAAATAAAACTATAGAAGGAATGAGTACTGTTAATAAATTCAAACTTCGGTTTATTTTTTTTTCTCCGAGGTCGAATTTGTTCGGTATTCCAACAGGAGGTAACTGAATATATTTTTTGTTGATCCCCGGGGCGTTGGAAATTGTGGGCACGACCCTAATGAACATTTAGATAAGTAACGATACGTTTCGATGGCAACTCTACGGATGGATGTATCTCGGCCCCGGGTGATGTCTCCTATCGCCGTATGATGCTGCGAGGTCGCGCGGCTGTGGTCACATGTATGCACTGAAGTGTGGCGACTGATTTAAGGTGCAGTATAAGCAAAGGAACACAGGTAGGTAGGATAAATAATTCACATGAAAAGTCACACTTTCAAAATACTCGGCGATGTAATCGCATCCGTAGTCATGCATGTTTCAGTGTGATCCGAGTTTGTTGCTCGTAGAATCCAATTCAGCCAACGACTATAACTCTTCGTTTCATGCACATTGTAAAGCGACAAAACTACTGTACGTAAATATAATATTAGTGTACCCACCCGTAAAACCGACAAAAGTCACATTTTATATGACACTACGAGAAAATCGAGACAGTAATAAGATAAGAGCTACTACAATAAGCAAATCCATTAAGGAATGTGAATAAAATTACCGCTCATTTTTCATTCCGATCCTCCGATCGTGCGGATGGCACATCAAAATCACAGTTAACTCTTGACAATGTTTTGTCTACGGTCGAATCGTAACGGGGTGAGATCGCCCGGCGTGTTAGTGGGGTGTTAGGGAGGTGTGAGTATCGGACAAGCTGTTACGTGTTTATATACGAGAGACAGAGAGATAGAGAGACAGACGCAGCCGCCGCGGCAGGCCACGGCCGACTCCAGCGACTCGAGTATGGTCCAGTGCTTAACTATCATGTCATACAATCAGATAATGCAAGTGGCACCCACCGACCGCCGCCTCGACCGGCGACACGTGCCGCGTTCGACATTAGCGAATAAAGCGCGGGCCCGTCTGCGCGCGCCAACATAAACCAGCATTCCTTACACATCATTAGGGTTATCTAAAACTATGGTACCTGCTCGCTTATCGGGATCAGAAGTCGTGGAAAATAGACAAGTTTGTGATCTAATCATTATTTATTTCAAACAAAACACACTCCATTTTCCACGTCGATATGTAACATGTAGACTAGAGTACAAACTCGAGCCGTCACTCACAACGACCGTCATATTACCATGGCTCATATCACTGAGCAGTATTATCATTTATAAAAATGCACCTATGTCATTACTCTTAAAATCAATAAATGCAATATATTAATACTGTAATTTCACAAGTAAATTGGAATACTGGAATACTGTATACTATTTATGATGATCTAATATAAAAATATGATTGCATGTCATATAGTTTTAACAAGATTCAATTTTGTCGTGTCAACAGTCTTGGTCTAACATATTTATTTAACATTGCATAAATTATACTGATATTTGGCTCGTCATTACAAGAGTTTAACGATTAGTCTCCTATTCTTGGACCATATTGACATCAAAAATACAATTCATAGTTTACATATACAAGTTGTGAGTACAAATAAACGTTTGTGCAACATTTATGTAACAATTTAGATACTACTAATACAATCCTAATACTTTAATAGTTACTTTCAACAAAAAAGTACACCATTTTAGGTATTAAACTTAAAGACTACAAATGTGGGTCACTAAAATGACCTAAGATAAACCGCCAATGCCCTCAATTAGCCAAAGTAAACTTAAAACTTAACTACCAGCAGATATGATCTATGAATGGATTTAACATTCATTAATTCTGTAAAATTTTAGAATAATGCAGCTTTGAGTCATACTATTAGTTTTGGGGGCCATGGTAGAGGCATATTCATATCAAAATATTTTATGCAATTTCATGAGATGCATTTCTACACCTCATAATTTACCAACTCAAGTCCATATGGGCATATGTTCCTTAATTATTAGGCCTGAAGCATGGCAAATTATAGGCATTTATAAATATTTTTTTAACATTAAATTGCCCAAGATAAATTTTTAAGAAAACTAGAATACTGGAATTTATCTAAATCTTTAATTTTAAGGAAATGACCCGAGAGTACAGTGATGTGCCAGATGGTTAGAATCTATATCGACAGACACAGATGCAGATGCCTAGTATTGTTTAAGTCTGTGATTACAGATCACAATTTCTTTTTGCAAGTCACATACTATTGGTCCAGCAGACAATGCAGCAAACTATGAATCATAAGTCATATTGACGATCATAGACGCACAGACTGAATAAGAGAATAAATTTTGATTGCATTAAAATAGTATCTTTGAAATACAGATTTAAATATTGGTGATGGCAAGGTGAAATTATTTTTTAAAATTTTTATCTACATTTTTATGTAAAAGCAATCAAAATTTGGCCTCAAAGCTGGTTTGCATGTATGGACACTTAATATATGTTTAAGACAATAATGACAAGTTACCTTGTATAAATTACCAATACTTAATTTACAATATACTTTTTGTAGTTAAAGTGATAATTTTATCTGGTACAAAAAAAATTGCAGTACCTTATTAATAATTTTAATCATATCACAAATGTTAGAGGTTAAATGTCACTATAAATATTGTATAAATAATACCTTACAATTAATCGCATAAGTTGAGTCTAGTAGAACTAATATGAATAGACTATATAATTTTAATACTATGTTGCAATATAAATGTAGCAAAATGTGACTTATCGAATTAAATTACTTTCTGTCTATTTAATGTTTGCATTAGTTCAGACACCAATTTAGATACAAAAATCCGCATCAGTATCCCAATCCTTCGCCTGAAATCTGCGTCCACAGAGATTAACATACAGCACATCACCGGCTCAACGGTTCTAGAACGACTCGCGGCTGCTCCGGGCGGCGGAAGGCCTGCGGCTAGACCCGGCTAGTAAGACTAGCGGTAGCCGGGGTAGTAGTGGTAGGGCGCGGGCGAGGCGGGGTGATACTGACCGGGCTGCAGCGGGCGCACGAGGTTGAACTGCGGCATGACGGGCAGCACGCCCATGACGGGCGGCATAGACACGGGCACGCCCACGCGCACGGCGGGCGGCAGCATCACGGGCTGCATGAGCGGCCGCCGCATGGCCGCCGCCGCCGCTTGCTGCTGCCGCGCCGCCGCCGCCACGGCCGCCGACATGTGCGCCGCCACCTGTCGCGGACACTATCGGTTAGGCGACATCGTTTGTTCTCTATTGTGAACATAACCCACAGAATAGTCCAAACAGCAAAATACTATACCGAAGGTGTTGTCGATCGATCGGTGGTGTCTAACGCAAACTTTTAACATCGGTTCCAGTGCGTCATGCTAGGTCGTCACATAAAAAAATCCCGAGGACAATAGACGACACCTATATGGGAAAGTCTGTTATCGCCGACGTACCTCAGCCTGGCTGGTGCTGGGCGGGATGAGCGTAGGCGGCGGCGCAGGCTGGTCGGGCTTGGGCTTGGGCCGGTACTTGTGCGCGCGCGCGCGGATCTCCTCTAGCGACACGTCCTCGGGCGGGTGCACGATCTTAGAGCCCGCGCCCGTGGCCGTCACGAGCGGGCACGAGTTTGCCGCCGGGGGCTTCACCTCGCCGTTTTCCTTGGGGTCCCCGGCCGCGGCCGACGTGGTGGGCGGCGCGCTTATTGTCGCGTTGCTGTCGATAGACGATGGGAGCGTCAGGTTTAGGAGCTCGTAAATCGATCAGTTATATTTAGTGTGTTAAGTAGTTTTTAAACAAAAAAAAAAAGAAAACATAATGCAATATTTACAAAGAATTAGTTTTCGAATTATTTGTTTTAATTAATTTTCCAAACCTATTGATAGTAGTGTTCATTGGGTATATGCTCACGTATAGATGTAAGTCGACTTCGAGTTTAATAATGTAGACGGTTGGTAATATAAACTGTTATGAAAAAAAAAAATGCAATTAAAAGTTGCAATAAGTTTACAACAGATAATAAACGGCTCAGTCAGTATATTACTGCATGAAAAATATGAATGTCATAATTAAATTTTTGTTGTGCTTACCTGTATGCAGGGAAGGTAGGCTTATTAGGTTGTGATGTTGCTAAACTAGCGGCAGGAAACAGAGGTCTCATTCCGGGCATCATCATTCTGAAATAAAAAGCAAAAATATGATAAATCTTGATTTAGACCTATTTTAGACATTTTGATAAATAACATTTATGCAATCTTACCTTGGCGCCTGCATAAATGGAGGCATCATAGGATTCATCATTTGCCCTGGATACATACCAGGTGGTATAGGACCCATTGGTGTGGGTAGGATACCTTGAGTCACAACAGAAGGCCCTGGACCCAGCTGAAAATAAAAATGTTGTAAATTAGACCTTTAAACATATAGGGAGTTCTATTTCAATAATAAATGTATAACAAGAAAGTACTTACCAAAGCTGGTGCTGCTTTTTTCTTTGCAGCAGGTTCGTCATCATCACTATCGGACCCTTTGCCACCACCTAAAGAACAAACACTGATAAAGTAACACTACAATGTTTTTAAACTTGTTTGATTAGTCTAGTAACATAACATTGAGATTTAAACCTTCCAAATACATTCTACACATAAACAATCAAGAGTAGGTAAATACAACTAATGTGCCAAATGAACAAAAATATAGATTTGTACATACATTTTGATCCAAAAATCAAGTGGCCAAAGAGAAAAAGAAGATTTTATACCTGATTTTTGCTTCTCATGCTCTCTTATATCTTCAGATGGAATACCTTCCATACCATAGATTTCTATTTCTATATTTGACCTATTTGGTAATGAATTTGGTACTTTGTCTATGGCTTCTTTGTGAACCTGAAAGTTTTGAAAATAAGACTATAAGAACTAGTAAAGAAGTAAATTACATCATTAATTAAATACTAACAAAATGCACAACTTTCCAATAGTACTATTATGGGAACCTAATAAGACGCGCCAAAATATCTAAAGATACTACGCAAGTTAAAACAAGAGCGTGGCCAGGCCGTGGGCGGGCGAGGCGCTTGCCAATTCTGTAGGGCTGCTGTGACGTACCTGCATGCAGTGTATTGACAAGCCTGGACCAGTGTATAACTTTTTGTGGCAAATGTGACATTTAAAATGTTTCGCTTTCTGATGTTGGATCAAAATCTTTTCGTCGTCAAACTCCCTGTTACAATACCTAAAGAGTGCGCTAAAGAAATTATTACAATGAAATTTCATTTAAAACATGTATGAATACGATTACTTAGTGACCCAATTAGTCGAGGTCAAGTTAATTCTGTAATCAAATTAGCTTTATTGAAAAAGGATACCAGCACCAAGGTTTCGATGCCTTCTTTTTCTTTCTACCCATCTTGACTGAATATAACACAAAATAGAACTAACACAGATAAAATTAAATTTAAATTAACCGACACCTATATACTAATCACAGGTTTGTTATTACAAAATAATGCAAAATGTACACTGCACAAGCCACATAAATTGAGAAGAAAGCAACTCAAAATGGCGGCGGTACTGTAGTGCAGTGCTTATGCTGTCATACGAATAGGGAAGTGGAAATCGAATTAACTTTGTTTTTTTTTATATTATCGGTCTTTAAATAAATAAGGATAATTTAAGAATGTATGACTTTTAAAAAACTGTTTTATTAAAATAATGATTTTAGTTCTGAGGTTATATAAAAATTAAGATTATACATTTTTGACACAAATAGGTTGGCAAAGAGAAAAAGTTTATCAATGTAAATAAATTATTCCTGGCTTGATCACTTTGCGTTTTATAATTATTTTAATAGGTATTTAATTGAGCTTTATTATTGAGTTTTATTAATAAGTATAAGGTTACACCCCTATGGATGTCGTTCAATTGATTATCTAGCATGAAATGACACAGGCTGTACTTTATGTCATATTTTGATCGTAGACAATTTGAATTTGTCATAAGTTTTTAATAATAATATAGGCTACATAGCGAGTAGTGGCGGACAGATAACGAACGCAGCGCACTACACGGCAGAAATTGGAAACAAATGCGGATGATCTGCTGTCAAAAGTGTTGATTGCAGTACAAAATCAAAGCAAAGAAATGGGCCATGACTGTTGTTGCGTAATTGCAAAAATAACGGCATCAATAGCAAATATAAATTTTATATTTTCCAAAGAGCGTCCTATGAATGAATTTATTCAACCCTAACAGCTTGTGACCCATAAAGGATGCCAAGCCCATATGTTTTCTGAGTTAATAATAAAAGGAACCACATTTACATGTAATCGATACATCTATAATGATCACAGTGATGCTGAAATTAAGTAGATATTGCATCTATTTCGAGAGTCATATCAAGAAATACCTCAAAGAATAAAGACAAAAGCTGTTGAACGGACCAAAAAACTTATACGGAACAATCAATATCACCACATGGTCAAGAATTTGTTGGTATATTATCAATAAAAGAAGAAATTTTTCAATTAATATTACATGATTTAACTTCTGCAACTGCCAATTTAGTATTTTCGCGATAAAGCTACTGTACTGAAGAATTACGTGGGCTCGTATTAAGTAGCTCTGGTCATTATGTCGCAGTTTTTCCACATTTCTTACATGCTCGGCTAATACTAATTTATTGCCTTTTATCTCAATTTGTGGTTGGAAACTAATATTATGTGTAATAGTTTCAAACCCGGTTTTTATTATTATATTCATTTTACATTAAAACTATTGAATAAATTGCACTTATATAGTGTCAACATTTTTGGTTTTATTTATATTTGCAGAGAAAACTAACAATATTTACATTATTATTATTTGACAGCTTCCACAAACGTTGTAACGCGACGCGTCGCCACAGTCGCTAATACTTGGTGTGTTTCTTTGGTAGTTTTTTACTTTAAATTGAACTGAAATGTTGCCTTATATGCCTAAGCAACGGTTGCGTTAAAATTCAATGACAGAAATATATCGCTGTAAAACCGTCACCACATAGTCTTGTCTGCGCTACTCCTAGAGTATAATTAAAGCCTGCAGCGCCGGAGTATGCGTGCTTGCTTGCATGCTACATGCTAGGACTTATTATTATTGAAAAGCCTTTTATGTCTTTTAAATATTAGGCTACTTATCAAATTAGCGTTTTGTCGTGCTGACCACTTTGATCTGAAATATCCTATT
Source organism: Heortia vitessoides (assembly GCA_020976665.1). Taxonomy (NCBI): domain Eukaryota; kingdom Metazoa; phylum Arthropoda; class Insecta; order Lepidoptera; family Crambidae; genus Heortia; species Heortia vitessoides. The sequence continues at coordinate 4,179,856 of JACJUM010002525.1, read as the reverse complement.
TAGTTAGGAATTAAAAAGTCAAATAGACTTTATTCATATAGGCCTATTACAAGCAATTTTAAATCTTCAATAAAATAATAACAATAACATTAATATTTCTAATAAGAAAGTGATTGAATGCATATTTATATATAATACAGACGACCCTGATAACCCAAGTGATCATAAGTCATCTAACACAGATAATTTAATTAGGCGTACCTTAATATAGTCTGCCGGCACCAGAAGAGTCTTAAAACAATCGACTTACCAAACAGGGACCTGTAAGAAAAACTGGTGGTGGTAAAGGTTCTATCAACACACCTATGGCGATAATAAAACTCCTACCGGCGTCGGCAAGCCATTGTCTTACAGGTAGTGGTTAAAGCAGTTCAATTCCTTGCAGTTTGCAAAGTTGTTGTTTTGTTGTTGACATAATCTTTAACGCTATAGTAACCTTTAATGGTAAGCTTATTTTTAACATAGCTAATTTATTCAAAGGTAAGGCTGTTATCCTTCTTGGGATTTTATTGTAAAACCTCACACAACTGCCCTTGAATGAGTTATTTATTTTATTGAGCTGAGCTATAGGCACTGCAAACTTATATTTATTTCTAGTATTAACATTTAACATGCCCCTTTTTTCTGAAATTTTCTACAGACAATAGTCATTACATTAATTTCTTTAAATTTCTCTTAAAGCGAGTCTGTTGGTGACTTTTTGTAAATCGCACGAATAGCCCTCTTCTTCAGAACAAATATTGTGTTAACATTCCGCTGCATTACCTCAGCAGTATACCATAAGACATAATACCATGAGAATAACTAAAATAAACTAAACGAGCTGTTTCAACATCTGTAAGTTGGCGGATTTTATATACTGCAAAAGCTGCAGAACTCAGTCTATTTGCAAGATCTACTATGTGAGGTCCCCATTGCATTGGTCTAGTGTTATACCTAGAAATACAGTAGTATTTACCATATCTAATTCATTCATTCTTTATAACTATACCTAGTAGAGTTGGTTTGTATAACATTAGGTGTCTCGAATTTTATGCGTTAAGTCTATTTTTGATTTAATTTTGAATAAAAGTGAGGTACCATCTGCAAACAATTCTATATCGCTGCGGTCTGCAAGATGGGGTAAATCATTTATGTAAATAAGGAACATGAATGGTCCTAATAGTGAGCCTTGTGGTATACTCATTGTAAGCACTGACCCAGAGGAACGTTGGCCATTCACATCCACCTTCTGTATTCTGTTTTTGAGATAAGACTCTAGCAAACTTGAGCTGGGCTCAATCTACCTAAAGCATTATGCGAATCCTCCCAGACATCAAAAATATTTTTAATAAGTTCAACAGCAGCATCCTATCCTAGTAAAGCCAAATTGTTTTTCGTGCAATAAATTGTTCTTATGAAAGTGTTTTAGGAGTTGTTTTAGAATGAGCTTTTCAAAAATTTTACTAAATATCGATAGTACAACAATTGGGCAAAAATTTGTGGAGTCCGATGTACTACCAGATTTAAAAAGAATAGTTACTTTACTCTGTTTCATTAAATTAGGAAACACCACTGTTAATACAGTTGTTCAATATTGCTGCTAGGTCGGGCGCTAGAACTTGCACAAGGGATTTCAGAACATGAAGAGAAACTTCCCATAGATCAGTGGCTTTTTTAACATTAATTAATTTAATTACCTTAATTATATCTAAAGGTGTAACATGCCCCCCATGCCCCCATTTAATTTAATATTATTTTTAGACACGTTATCTTCAAGCAAAGCGAAGGCTGACTAAGGTGAGGAATTCAAACACCTGGTAGGCAATGGTATATCGGAAAAAAAATGTCAAGCTCAGTAGCAATTTCTGAACTGGATTCTATTAATTTATCACCAATTGTAGGTTTGAAATCTACCAGTCTCTTTAATAATAATAGCCCAAGTCTTTTTAATTACATTATTGCTATTTCGAACTTTTGTTGTGCTTTTAAAATTGATATTATTTAAAGAGAATTTGCTTTTATTTTTTCTTGAATAATAATCTTTAACATATCGTATGAACTCATTACCGTCACGTCGCCGCTTCTCATACAACTAATACAAAATTTCCTTTGTTTATATAGGTCCACAGTGGCTCATGCGCTTAATACTGACACATTCGTAACTGAAACTGATTTTTGTGTCAATATTATATTATAATATATTGTTAAATGGAACTATAAAAAAAGAGAAATTATTCATCTCATTAGGGTTCAAATCAACTGTTAAAAGAGGCAGTTTTTGAAGCAAACTATACCTCCTTCTCTCTAAGCAATTTATAGTTACAGGCACAAAAGTAATTGTCTTTCTAAGTATATTTCTACTGAATGTTTTAAAGTGTATTACTTGTCTCAAATGATCTAATTCTAATTTAAACACCGTTAATAATACCTTTACGAATTAGAACAATGTAAGAAAACCTATTATCTATACAGGTAGCAGCGGTGATTCAAGTGGGCTCCTCAAATAACTCAGATTAAATGATTTATGGAGACTGATTATTTCAAAGATGTAAAACAATTTTCTAGAATATTAATACTAAGGTCTCCACACAAAATAATCTGTTTTCTACTATTTGATAATTTAAATAAGATCTGTTCTATTTGTAATACCAAATTATCAAAATTGCTCAAGGGTAGTCTGTAGATGCACACATTTCATTGTCAGACCACAATGAAATGCTCTAATTCTATAGCAGATACTTCTATTGTTGGTTCCACAGAGAGGCTCACAATATCCTCACGATCTTTAAATTTCATTTACATTGAATTAACTTTGCTAAACAAGCTGCCAACCGGGTGATTATTAAAATTAAACATTTACCAGTGCTTTGTTATACATGAAATATAATTTTTTCACTTTTTACGAATAATTCTATTTGTTCCTTACCTCTAATGCACTGTATATTCTGATGAACCAGCTTGATATACTTTACATTATCTTTTTTATTATAATATGTAAAATTGCTAGCTCTATTGTCTGATAACTTAATGTAAGAATTTTAAACATATTCAAAAGAAAGACTGCATATCAAAATGTTATACTGCTCAATAAAAGCAGTTTGGTCGACCAAGTTCTTGGTGATTATAATTATATAAAAAGGTAGTGAAGACGTCTGTCTTTGAAGACACATACTGAGATAGTAGTAGTCATTAATGAGAAATATTTTATTTTTTAAGTAATTTTTAATAACTCTTTTAGGTGTGTAGTATGTGTAAAAGTGGAAAATGATGAAATAAAGGCTATTGTGGAAGGGGATGTATCACATGGTACTTTATATAGCTGCAGGATTTGGGGTAAGTGACAAAACCACTTGATGCAAATCGGGAATATTGAAAACTTGAACGATAGATACCTCATGAATTGAGTAAATGGAACTTGCAAACACGCGACTGCTGTGTTATTTTCCTTAACCGACACAATAAGGAAGGAGTTTTACATCCGATCATTACTTGTGATGAAAGGTGGGTGCTATACGATAATCGCAAAAGTTCACCGCAAAGACTTTACTCTGGAGACCCAGCCAAATCCTGCGCTAAACGACTCAGATAAGTTATCTGTGAGGTGGATTAGTGCAGTTCACTACAGATTTCTAAAATCTGGTCAAACGTTTGACCAGATTTTATCTAGGTATCTTTATTTAGGTAACTTTTGTCAACAACTGCAAACCATGAAGGAAGAACTAATTGCTAAACTACCGAGATTGGTCAATCGCTCTATAATGGATAAAAAAATATAAGACAAAATATAGAACTAAAAATATTATGCAGCTACATGAACCTTAGGGTGCTTTTTGTGTAAGTATACATCGTAATATAGTGATGCAACTAAAATTTAATATATCTTAAGAAGGGCTATGTCCAGCAGTGGACGTCATACGGTTGATATACGAGTATAATATTAATTAATAAATAGCAATATGTTCAGATATATAGTTTAAGGCATATAATAATAAATAGCTGTATAATCTAACATTTCATTTAATGTAACGCTTCATGTATGTTGGTTATGTAAGAACCGATGATGATTAAACTTTTTCAGGCGGGGCATTTTAGGTTGACGATCCAAAAAAAGTCGATTAAAAGTGCTTTTCAACTTCATATAAAGATTAACATTGGATTCCTGTAGTAAGTGTATAATGTGTTTGCTATTTCATATGAGTTGTTTTGAGTTTTTTGTAAGTTTTTCCCAGATTACAGGTAGTCTGTCATTTTCGGACCTTTTAACCAAATTCTGTGCGTCAAATACTAAACAAATATACATATATTCTTGATAAAATATCCAATGCTATCTTACTATTATTAAAATATCTCTTTTAGAACTATCATTTGTTCAGCCGTCATGTTAGTAATCCATATTATTATTATAAATACGGCCCTCGATATAAAGTGAAGAATATACGGAAAAAGTCACGGCGGAAATTTAGTAAGAAAATATTTTTGTGGAAGTAAATTGTTTTGTGAGGTGTAGGAATTTGCCTTTACTCGCAGTATGTAATACTACAATAGCCAATATTAGAAACAGAACATTTATATCGTGCAATAAAAATACGCATGCCTACATCTCAGGAGGTAGACATTAAGGTATTAACAGTATTTGCGTTGATGTTAGTGGGATCAGTTATCAGTATCGCGCCTTTGACAAGTCTGTGGGTAGAGCGTGAGCCGTCAACGTTTTGCTGCATGACATTCATGAGTCGGGGGCGTGCTTCCTGCACCAGTTGTGATTCGTCGAAGAAAAGCTACGTCATTGCCTTTGTCGAGTAAAAGAAGATTAGCACTATCTCGTTTTTAAGTGCTTTCGAGTGTGTACTTATGTTCAGCAATAACGGCATACAAGTGCTCGCGACTTAGAGTCGCTTCTTAAGATTTTCACATTGCGTTTGATGTATTAGTACCACCATGTGTAATGTATCTTTTTTTTCAGTGACTTCTGTACAGAGCGATTGGTAACAGTTACTTTTAATGGTGGCCCGCTTAGACTTCGTCCGGGTTGGTACATAGTATTCTTTTGTTTTTCGTCATTTGTCCTGTGGGAAATTTAATTCTGTATTTGGGCCTCTGTCTTTGTCTTTGGGCCTCTTCGGACCTGATATTAAAAACAGCAAATAATAAGTCGTTCGAATGTTACATATAGTGCGTACACACATTTCTAAGATTCATTTTTATTTAGATACTTATAGATGTTAGAAACAAGCCGTATTATTTTTGAATACATTTTAACAGGTATTTTATTAATGGAATTTACTTTCTTATTTGTCACCTGTATCTATACACATTTTATTCTTAAGATATTAATTATGGACCAAAAAATAGCTTTAAATTTGTATAATATAAGAATATTATTCTGACTTCCTGGTTAGCATTGAGAAAACCTAGTCGGACATTATCTTGACATCACAAACTGATAATATAAGAAATGTTTATCACAACGAACGCATCGACAACTGTAAGTATTTAACTGCTGCATGTTTGCTCCACGAATTTGATGATCGCCAGCTTAACCAACGAAAAAAAATCCGTAAAATCTTCCATAAAGTGGATGGACATATATTCAATTCCTGTGCACAATGGCGGATAGACGGGTTCGGGTTTTCTTCTACGCTACGCTCTACAGCAGGAATGACTTCTTCTGTACGCTCTGTATGATGTCTCTGTGAATACGTATTATCGTTTAGAGTAAAAGCGGTGCGAAAACGTTCCATAGTTAATCGAATTATTCGATCTGAAGGACGATTATGTTGGACTTAGTGCGCGATACGTATTTCGAACAAGACCATGATTTTGGAAATAAATTTGAACAATTTGGAAGCGTTGTTCAGGCCTTGGTGTATTCATGTTGAAATGCCAAATTAAAATAAACATAAATCACTTGCCAGCTGACAAAATTGTCGCCAGTTAAAAAGTGTTGCCAACTTAAAGATTAAAAAAAAACGCCTTCCTTTAACATAAAATTTTCGATCCTTTTTATAAGAAGTCCTTAAATTTATTTACTATTTCGCAATTAAGTGCTAAGAACACCCAATTCTAAAGTGTATTTATGCAATATGTAGTAATCAAATGAGAATTGATTGAGCCTGTTGAAGAATACAAAAAAAGGTTTCAAAATCTCCACGTCAAGAAATTTTATATATTTTTACTGACCGTAACACTAGTGAAAAAAGCGATGTAGGTAAGTTGATTATGGCATTTTGTGGAAATATATTTAGAAATATATTAAGTGATAATATTGTTCTTGATTTCGTAATCATTGAATCTTCATTTTATGATTAGTCTTATTAGGGCTCTTAACAATGACCTTTCAATTCTATTGGTGATGATGACATAACAAAAATTCAATTGATAACAATAGTTAAAAATGAAAAGGAATTTTTTAATCAGTTGCGATCCATCTGCAACTTTTATTGTGTTCCGGTGGGGTTGAGATCTAGGAGCCGCCCGCACATATTTATAGAGTTAACGGCTTGTTATAATGAAGGTAACATACAGAAATACCAACGAAAAAGAATTTTGTGTATTTAAAAATGCTGGTAAAGAATGATATGAACATATTTGCAGATCGGCTTTTGATAACCGAGTGAACCACAAGCATTTACACAAGACAAACAGTCATAGAGTCATCACAGCAAACATATCTAATACATTCGTCACTTATGCTTCGCCCGGACAGTGTGGTGTACAAATAAGTGGTGTTAGTTGAAAGATTAACAGCAAATATCAAAACAAATGCACATGGTGACGTGAAAGTACATTGCCACCACTTCATACAATAATTAGCTGAGTTCTTTCGTTGCACATTTTGAAGTCCGCTTTCTAATATAATTTGTAGAAATAGAATAGATTATGGAAGTCAGACGGTCCATGATTCATCCCCTGCAGAACACCGAGATAAGATTATTAAGAAATAATACGAATGATCTACGTTATAAGAAGCTCAAATGGCTATATAGATTTATTTTTAAATGTTAGGTATTGATAAATGTAATTTTTTTTATTTATTTCTTTAAAGTTGTTGCTTAAAAAAACATTAAAAGTAGAAATCAATATTTACGTAGGTAGATTGTTTTGTGTGGGTACATCTTACTATTAGAATTCAAAAGAGATGATTATATTATATGTACAGGTGACAATCATATATCACATATAGATTAAAAAGTTAAGATCATTCTTCAAATCAAATAAGTCCGTAATCTGTACAAAGCTTGTCCTTTATGACTTGTAAAACATAACTTGTCATCCTTACGTCAAATAATCACTTTAATTAGTACAAGATTATCTTAAAATAGAATTAAGCTTTACCGTGTAAATGTGAAATAATTTAGCGCAGATTGACGAATGTTCGAGAGAGGAGAAAGTCCAAGCGAAGAGGGAACGTCGAGACCAATATCTAGACCTGAATTGTGTGAGTTCCCATTCATAAATTTCTGTTTCAATTATTAGACACGCCTCTTTATTATCTTGCTGTATGATCCTATTAACCGAAGTGATTTGCTTAGTGATTCCAGAGTCTGTATGTTCCAATGTCTGTAGTATAGATTTTGATACTGTACGTATTCTAGAGTTGTGTAAGATAGCATATAAAGCCTGGGTAAAGAAAGGTGTTTAATTTTATTGTAAACACGCGTTTGTACAGGTGTGTTCCGTGAAAAGAAAATCATATAAAAGTTGTTGGTATATTTCTGCGATTACGCTTAGTTTTTAGTCAAAACATCTCACTAGTATCTTTACTAATACTATAAAGACGAAAGATTTGAATGTTATTTTTGTTACGGTGTAACTCAAAAAGTACTAGAGCGATTTCACAACACTATTTGACCATTAAAAAGTTTCTTTATTGCTATTTTATATCTTCGAATGAAATAAGAAACCGCTGCCTAAAATTGTACTATGGAAACATGATTTGTGTACGTTTGTAATAAATAAACTTATAAAATAACTAAACTGATTTCATAATCTCACAAAAAAAGAAAGTTACAATATCAGCAAGTAACATAAGTAACGTATTTTTTTCCCAAATTGTCACGGGAAAGGTATTACGTGAGTGGATCGCGGAGTGCTGCTATCTAATAAATACAATGGGAAGGATGTTTACAATTGCGAATGAAATAAATAATAATTTTTTTGGGATTTACAGAATAATAGGGCTATTTACAGAATAATGGCTAGGAAATGAAAAATTGTATCTCAAGGATAAGATGAATAAGGAAAGTAAAGAAAGAATTTAAATTACTTCGTGTTCATACTGGTTGAACTGGTGAGGTTTGATACCGGGTAAATTATTGTTAAGTTAGGGTCTGCGCACACGGACCGATTTTGGGCCCTACGTATGTCCTAGTACGGCGTGAATGCTGTACTATGGATACGCGGCGAACCAACGATGCCAGTCACTAGTCGGCTAGCTGTCACAAATTTTATTTATTTAATAAAGGTAAACTTACAGATTGCTGTCATAAATTTATAATTACATATAATATTAACTAGACGGTTACCTAGGACATGTGTATGTACACGACATGTTTTATTTATTTTTTTAATAAAAAAGACTTAAATAACGATAAAAGTATATAAGCAAAGAAAATTATATGATAAATTATAGTTATACTCTTTAGCCTAATATGATATTTTATGTGGAGGCTGTGGATGACAAGTCGAAACATGCTTTTATTTTTACAAAAAATTCGTCAAAAGACGAGCGATATCCAATGAAATAACGTGCTTCACTATAATGACGTGTTGCTTTGCGAAAAGCCATTGGCCTTGAGTGGACACCACCAAGTGTGCGTCGAGTCCTTACAAAATGTATAAAAAACTATTTATCATTTTGTAAGGATATATATCAATATAAAAACACAATATCACATATTGACGGTTATAAATTCAATTGTCGTAAGGGACAATGTGCAGGTTTACAGGAAGAACAAAAAAGAAAATAATATCAATTCATTCGTTATAATTTTATCATTTAAAAAGCTATTTTTAATTATATTTAAGCTGATTTCAAAAATATTATTGATATTGAATCCTCTTTTACTCAAGATTATTAATAAAAGTCAGAAATAAATAAATATTTTTTTTGACTATATATATATATATCCCTTACGCCAATTGAATTTCTGACCATCGCATATGGTAATTATCTTAAATTAGCGAACACATAATGCATCGATGAAACAATGTTACAGTTTAAATAAGAATAAATTTGACCGAAATATAATAGATACATAATTTTTAAAACATTGAGAATCTATTTTTAGAAACATCTAAATTCATATTAAACAGGATTTAACTCACCATAAGTGAGACGCATTCTTTAGATAAGGTTGTAAAATGAGCATTTTGTTGTTATAAGCCTGAATCTAGAAGGTATTCGGATAACGTGATCTGACCTGATGTTGATATTCATTGAGGAAAACAACCATGCTAAAAGTATTCTTGCATGTACTGTTTGTTAAGACATATTAGATTATATCTTTTGCGGTAGGCATGTTGCGGAATCATTCCAAATGTCGCTAAATGGAAAACTGTGAAAAGAAAACTCTATATATCGTTCGTTACTGACGACCAGCCTGCGCGGCCCCTTAAACATTTGCCATGTTTATTTTAAGATGTTGTAAATTTACTACAGTGGATCCTTTGATAAGTTTTTTATTTTGTATAAATATAAAACGATAAAGTTTTAGTATAGATCGTACGACAATAATTGACTGATTTAAAATTAGGCGTTATCAAAAGTAGAAAACGTCTCTAAACATATAGTGACTGTGCAGTCTCGCTTTGGCATATACAATATGTGTAAAATTCCCCCTTTCTTGAGGAGGTTTATGTCCAGTTGTGGACTTCCAATGGCTGATATGATGATGTGTATAAAAACTTATAATATTGTAAAGAATAAAGATTTAATGTTTTGTCGTTTGTTCCGATTAAACTCAAAATATTATTTACAACCGATATTTACTACTGTTTAACCATTAGCGTTCTATCTCAGTGAAGAAAAATTTTTATAAATCTTCACCGGGTTACATAGGCTATACTATATTCGGAAAAAAATTGAGATCCCTGCCTTTAATTCCTGGAAGAACTCAAACGAATTCTAGGAAAAAAACATGAAATGACTCATGGCAAGCTCATATAAGTCAAATGCATGCAAAATTACTAGTTTAAGTTAAATTCTATTAGTTTTAAAATATGTATTATATACTATAACACCTAATAATGGAACAACATTTGTGTACGTAACTCAAATTTACTAGACTTATCAAATTTACAGTACCAGTGAGTATCAATGTACTCGTATTCCCACATTCTCAACGGAACGGGAACGGCTGGGTGCTAGAGAATTTATTTTCATATAATCTAGAATACGCGCATTCAATACCGACTTTTATATTTGTTGATTTCTTACTTCGTAGTGTTACTTACTTCGTACTTTAGTAGATAGAGCTCAGCCGCATAACATTAATGAATGCCTCCCTCGGTCACCTTCTCACTGGCATTACAAAATCAAACACTTCACACACAGGCTTTTCGTAGAGCGCCGAGGCGCCAGCGCCGGAGTGGGAATGTCGCCACGGGGTACGGAGGTACTCATATACAAGTGGCTTAGCCCCCCTCCTTCGGTAGCTCTGGGATATATTAGTAGGCCAGCATTAGGTTCTCCGAACTCAGATAATAAAAAATCGTAAAGCGGCCAACTAACATCAGACCAACAGTAAAGGTTTTTATAAAAAAGAATCAGACGTTAATGTAAATCTTATCACCGGTAAGAAAAAAGCATTTGGAAATTGCAATAATTTTGCAATAAACGGGGATTTTTTCTGTTGTTGTCCACGATGGCTCTACGTAAATTATTTAAGGAAAATATTGAAACGACGTGTGACACGCTGATTAAAATAAAATATTTATGTTGGTTTTTAGTAAGGTTGATTTAAAGTTATCTTAAGTTAATTTCAATTAGATTCCTTTCGGATTTATTATGCTAATGCACCTCCTTTTTGCTCCCTTTTTAGAGAACCTAATACTATAGTCCTCTGGGGAAAGCTCCGCAGGGAGCTCATTCTATAACCTTTGTGTACGCGGAAGGAATTGCCTCTAAACTAAAACCTTTGGGTACGCGATCATTTTGGTTTTAAAGTGTGAGGGTAAACATCCTGTAGAAGGCGAGCGGTGCAATGATGCGTTCGAGATTTCGATGATTTATGGTGGCAGATGTTTCGCCATTAATATCAGTGCTAAATTCTTGCGATTCCAGGAGCTTGAAATCGTTGTCTAAAGTGGCATTAAACAGTTTCATCGTATATGACGTTTCCCAGTCTTCTCTCTTTAAAGTAATAACCTTCGAACTTTTTCACATAGTGTCACTGCTATACAAACACTTCAACACTTCGAACTTAAGCACAGCCCACGTCTCGACCGAAGCAAACGCTTTCTTAAAATAAACACACGCAAAGCATAATGGCCTGTTATAATCTCCCGTCTACTATAACAATTACCGCAGCGTAAAGATGTGGTTTATAATATCACACTTCCATTTCATGCTTCTGTTAATATACCCTCAAGAACGACGGTGATGAAGACCATATCATTGTGCCACCCACTTTTAGAAATTCAAATATGAGTCCATCATCACCCGACGAAATATTCAGGTATACCCCGGAGTGTCGGATCAGTTTGGTTCTTGGCTTTTGGCTAAACTTCCAAAGGGCTAAGCGACATAAGCGTATAACTTTTCATAGAATCTTCTAAGTTCCTCTACTACCTTGGCCTTCGTCGATGGTTAACTGATATCTACTCTCTTCAGCTAAGTCATCAGGCTTTGTCCAACAGACATATTTCTTGTAAACAATTTGGAGCCTTTTGTCCGCTCAATTGTCTTTTTAATATTATTAGTATTAAAGAGACGCATGTTGTGTCGTTTGAATTTCGTAATATGTCTATTGAGCCATTTATATGACTTCGGGTCACTGGAAGACTGTCTCATCAAGCGTCTTTAGGCCATGAGGTCGAGAGTGAGATTGGAGAGTTTCTGAGATCTATTTATTCATTGGATCCCCTAACGAATTTAGAACCAACCACCTGGAGAGTTTTCCAAGCAATTGAAGCGGTTTAGAGAGCTGTAGAGCACTTTTTACACGGACGACCTGTGATCCCTTCTAGTTTTAACCTTATGTATTTACTGAGACAACATTGAATGTTTGTTTCTTGTTCATCAACATGCAACTCATGCCACCATTGATCCATCTAGGTCGTAGTACTGTTAGACGACTTCTGGAAAATGAGTTCATTACGAAGAGACCCTTTTTCTCCATAAAATCAGCCAACCCCTATATCCTAGAGTTCCTTTACCTATATCTAAACTATCCCTCTCTCAGCTCATTGCCGTCGTTTTTGCATAACCTTGCACTAAATTCTCCTATAATAACAGTAAAGTTGGACATATGTATGGCTAGAATTATGTTCTCATAGATAGTCTCCACTTCTTCACCTGGATGCGACAAGGCACCTGGATACGTATACCTGAATGACCCTCAGCAAATATCTTAGATATTCTGAACATTAGGGTACAATCCTACGCGACATACTTTCGATGATAATAATGTTATTCACAGGGAATTCTTGTGAACAAGGAAGCCGTAACCACCTTGGGACAATCTCTCCACCGTCCCTTGGCCATACTAACTTTGCGGTTATAATAGCCGAATCTCGGGAGATGTGCGCTGAACGGTTTCTGCACAGCCGCGCACAAGTCTTGACCCAACTCTCCCTTCGACCGATGCTTTCCCTCACGGGGCTTGCTGTGCGCAGCCTTTCCGGGTGATTCGGGTCGCTTCTCACCCTATGCTAACCACGCGCGAACTCCTGGAGACATCCGAACTTCTTCTCTGAGCTCACCAGGTCGGAGAACCAGACAGGACCATACTCCTTCATTGAGACTGAATGTCCACAGTATATGATCCCTGGTCTCTCGATGAAACCAGATGAATGGATCATTCCTTTCTGTTGACCTTCCATCACTCCTGCCATACGTCGAGGAGATCGGCGAGTATCGACTTCTTACGCGCTCGAAGTTCAGTCCTGGTTGCGAACTCTCGCGCCTCTTCCGTCCTGCCAGCACGCTCCACTTCCAGGCCCTATCCAACATGATTAATGCAGGACGCTGCCCCGTAAGAGTATTTTAAAGATGGACTGCACTCCAACCCGACAGAACCATATTGCCGGAGCATACATTATCGTGACAACGAAAGTGCCACTATTTAAGACAGTGCCAGTATATAAGACCACCTTAGGACAGTTGATCTCCCTCCCGGCCGTAGAGCACCCTTTCTTCGGACTTTAGACAGCCTCAAAATATCCCAGCGCATTCTACTAACTCTATCTTCAATTCAACGATCTCCTCGTTAGACATCATTGTCCTAATGTTGTGTGCCACCAGGACCAGCCTTCTGTTGGGGTTGTAGCTGTACGACTGCCGGAGATTGTAAGCACTTCCGTCGTTACCATGGCCGCTACCGTGGATAGGAATAACAAACCTGCTCAGCAGTTTCGTTATTCCTATTAGATTTGGATTCCGTTAAGCTGGGCGTTATTATGCTTTAGCTGTGTTCTTTAGTGGGATTTGTGCAATAATTGCCGCGCAGGACAGGCGTTGTGGCAGTGACAGAGCGCAGCCTTGCGACGGGGATGATTGTGTCTATGCCCGCTCTTAGCATTTGAGCCACTCTTTTAAGATAGATATGCCGAAATCTCATGCATGAATTTCTTAGATGCTGATAAAGATTGTTCTTTTAAAACATATACCTAAATAAAAACAAAATAAGTTTACAAAACTTATATTGTAAAAGATAATGAAATGTGAATAATGATTAATAAATAATAACGGGCTGACAATAGTTGACGCAGTAAAGTGATATTAAGTTATTGGCTGTCAGGCCGTAAAGATATCTAATGTCATCATACTATCATCTATTTGCGAATGCTTCACAAATGCGGTTTAATCTTTTAAAGATAAATAATATACTTACTACATATAGCACTTGTAACTGTAGAAATTTCACTGCGTTTCCTTACTGATGTGGAAAAGCGGTTTCCTTGCTGTTGATTAACATGGTATATGGTTTTAGAAAAGTAGTAGTTACGAGGAAATAATTTAAAATAACTATTATGACTGATTATATGGTATTTAATTTTTTTTCTGAATAAGTAGTTTTAATGAAACTTAACCTTTAACGCAATTACAACGCTGCTTATCTCTTTTTTGTTTTTCGTTTAAAGATACGGTGTAATGTCTTTTGAAGTTTTACATGTTCTGCTATCAGTACATATGTGTTTAAAAAAGTGTAGAATAGTTATATGAATACAGCATAATAAAAGTAGGTACTTTTATTATGAGTAGTGAACGTGAAAATTATGGAAAATATTGTTCAGTAGTCTTGTTATAAAGTCTTACTTAAACTGAGCCGGCAGCTACTTGCAGCTAAATAGTAGGTTGTTTCTAGGGCTCAACACTTCCCAATGCTGTTACAAGAAACTACTTAATAATATTTGCTTATACTGATAAAGTAATATTTACTCAATATCTCATACACTGACCTGCCTTTGAGGAAGTCGGATAAAGCACTTGTGTTACCGACATCAGACAAGAGTCACAAATATCATATTTAAATACATATTTTTAATACCTTGTGTGTCTGGGACACATATATCATTATGTAAATATTTTTCCTAGGTGGGGACCCAAGATCATTAATGCGCAGGATAGGATCAACACCATATGTGCCATCGGGCCTGTTGAATAAACATTTAAGTTTTATTGAGATGTCTTTTCTGTTGTCCACGAGGTAAAGATGAAGTCGCAGTCGGACACCTAGTTCTTTTATAAGCTTACATAAAAATCAACACATTCCAACCATGTTCAGCTCACGTGCCACAATCCTAAACAGATATTTACTCTTATAATTTAAATATTGAATGCGTTAAAAACGTTATCGCTTCATTAGGACTGTGTACATCAAATCAAATTATTTTATTAAATACCGATAACGAACTCGTATGTTCTGTTAATTTGCCAAAATTGTTGTTTAAATATGTGACGCTTTCCGGTAATAATAACAAAATATTTAAATAACAAAGAGTTAAGCGTAAGTGGGTCTCATGTGTGGTTCCGTCCACTAAATGTTGATACGTTTATCTGCTAATGCTCTATACCTGTAGTTTTCCGGTCAGCATCAGAAACGAGCCGTAAGGTAGGCAGAGTAGAATAGTACCTCCCCCTGGTGTCGTAATAGGTGACTTAGGTACCAGAACCGACAGATGGCGGTATATCCATCCGAATCAGGGCAGCTCAAATGCACAGGGTGGGGGTGGGCAGTAGCATCCCCGTCGCGAAAGCTGCGCTTTGCGATTGGCAAAACGCTTGTCCAGCGCGGTAATTATGGGCAAATTCCCCCTTTTTTGGGGAAGCGTATGTCCAGCTGTGGACTATCAATGGCGAGTATGATAATCTGAAACGAATGGATTAAGAACTAGACTTTTTCTGGCATATGTGTATGTTACAAGGGTAGTGTAGACTACTCTAGAAATGTTTAGTATATATCTTACGTCACACGTATAGTACATTCATTCTCATACACAAATACAACCAAACATAATACCTTACTGCAAGTTAACTGCATGTCATAGCATCTAATTAACATGACAGCTCTATAGCATGTACTGATTAAATTGTACTTCATATTGTTTCTACGTTTTGTTAATATATACTTACATAACTAAATGAAATAGACCTACTTTTATATATGAATACAAAATGAAACTTATAATTGCTATAAATAATAGAAAATTTGAAATTTGAACCAATCGCCAGCGTCATCATAACAGCTGTGGAACGTCCACTGTTGAACATAGGCCTTCCTAAGAAAAGGAGAATAATGCCTAAAATTGTCACACTGGGCAAGCGTGGTGGCAATCGCAGAGCGTATCTTCGCAACAGGAATGCTACTGCTCATTCTCGCCTGTTGCATTTCAGCTACGCTGTTTCGGGTGGATGTTCTGCCATCTGTCAGTTCCGGTACATCACTTGCTTCTTACGGCACTCTGCCAGTACCTCACGTCAAGTATAACCAATAACACCGTTTAATACTTCTTAGGTAATAACATTAATTTCTAATATTGTAAACATTCTTAATAATTATTACTTTTCCTGTAGATGGACGATGGCAGTTGCGAACAGCACAGTTATTAACCTAAGCAGCTGATATCCTACACACTTTAATTGTAAATGTGTATTGTTATTAATAAACAAATTATTATTGTTTTTTTAAATGCATGCAATCTAACAAATATGATACTTGTGAATTCATTTATGGCCCACCCATTTGTGGGCATTTGAATCTCTATAAATCGTTGAATCAAAACAGGAACTTTAAACTTTTTTAATAAATAATAGTGGTCCGGTGGTCGAAATACATTAATTACTCAGGAAATTTTGTAAAAACTCATTTTTCATTTAGTATTATATCTATGCGTTCACTATTCACTTTTCACACTATCGTAAATACAATTTGTATCGACATTGTGATTACCCTACGACAATCTTTCTGAAAAAAAAAATAACAATATCTATCACTTTTGTCGTGTTAATATGATCGGGAAATGTCTAGACTTTGGCATTTAGGGGTTTTATCAAGATTTATCTTGGATACTTTAAGATTTAGCCGTCATTTTACATCAGTTCTGCAACGAAATATATAACACCATGATCATAGCAGGAGTAGAACAGCCACTGCCAGACATTTTGCCTGTAATTGCGGCGCTGTTCATGCGTGGCGGAAATTGCAAAGCGTTGCTTCGCGACGGGAATGCAGCAGCATATCCGTTGCGTATTTGAGCAAAGCTGTTTGTTGTAGATATACCGCCATCTAGCTGTTTCGATACCTTTATCGCCTCTTACGACACAAGGTACTGTGGGAGGTATTATTCTACTCTGCCTGTACCCCACCGTAAAACATCGTATGGTGAGATGCTGCATATTTAACGTTTTGGGGAACCCCACTAAAATGCTTCGTCACCGTGATGCGGAATTTTGTGCCGCTAATCCGCTAAAATTAATGTTTGATTTTATTTATATCTCATCGGGGCATATTCGCTATACATATGACACCGGTTTATTATATCTTTGGCCGTGTCAAGATTAGATAAGCTTTTTTAAAACTTTTAGCGGATCTATTTTTTTTTTAATATTTGTATGAAACTCCCTGATAGTAGCACTCGTCAATATTTGACGAATGCCACTGACGTCTAAACTCTTAGACAGGCTTACAGTGCACGACAGACGGGTTTATCGTAAACTCATTCAGAGTTGGGAATACCTAAATCTGATTTTAGGTATGTACTGGAAACCATTGACGGTTGCGAACGGGTAAGGTGTTCGAAGGAGAGCTTACCATCTCGCTGTCTGTTTGTTTGTTAGCCAGCTTTGTGGTGTATAATTTTTCAGGATATACTACTAGGTCATAGCGTCTGTTTGTTCATATCGGTTTACGGGCCCGATAGCGCAGAAGTAAGAGACCCTGTCTTGTGCGCCAAAGGTCGCGTTTCGATCCCCACCCTGTATATTTATATAATAATATTTAAGTTTGTTATGTGTCTGGGTGTTAAATATATGTATCTAAGTAGCATATTTATAATTGCTCTGTTGTCTGATGTCCGTAACACAAGAGCTTCAAGCGACTTATCACGGAATCAAATCAATGTATGAGATGTTGTGGAATTTATTTATATCTTTGGTATCAAACAGCCAATATAGGTATATATTATTAATAGGCATATCCTTAGTCATTTTGATTTGATTACACCAGTGCAGTGTCGGTCTTCATAATCCGTTATGTAAGAGTACGGATAGGTGTACGAGTTTTGTTAGTATACTCGTATTAGTATCTATTGTTAGATTGCATCAGTAAATGCGTCAATATATAGATTAATTTACTAATATATTGCAAAAGAAATTACATATTTCATCACAATATATATAGTCATCTTTATATTAGCTGTAGATATTCCATTGTTGGATATTGACCAATAGAAGGATCTATAATTATTACCCATATTTGCCAAGGCTGGGCTCTCATGTTGAGGGTAGCTTTGTTTTTTACTTGTGATGGACACTTAATAGAATCAAATAAGATCACTTATAATTGACGTAGGGATTATTTCTAAAAAAATTTTCCTAAGATTATTATTTAAATTTTTCTGTACCTAATTGCTACGGCATAGTTGCAATTAGGATAGCCAAATATACTTTATAATAACGTATTCTATTTTATTTTTGATAATTATACTTATTACTTTTACATACAAATACAGTACGCAAAATACTTTATTTTCAAACTTTATTGTGATCCGCAAATAAGTTTTTTTTTATTTATTACTAAGCGAAATTTTAGATGTATGTCTTGTGAATGTGACTAAACAGTTCGCTTTGCAACATTTAAAGATAACAACAAATTGCATTAGGATGTACTAAATGCACATTTGAAAAATTTTTTTTCTTCCCACACTTGTTTATACGTTTTTTTGGCATAAAATGTTTCGCCTAACTGCAGATAGCGCCACAGGATTTATCGATTTTCACGGGTGTGCTTATGAACTTCACAAACACACGATCATGAAAAACCGAACTTACGTAAAACCGCATAATGAAGGCATCATATGTAAAATTACAATAAGGATTATTGTAGCTGACTTAAAAATATCTGTAGAGGCATAATAAGTCATTAACCTCGTTACTCATAATGAGACAGCCTTGTGCTCAAAACAAAACCGCTAAATACATACTCACAATACAAATATATCAAACTATTTTATTTTCAAAAAACGTTGTTTGATGATAAAGAATCAAATTTTCCATGCGCCCTACGACTTGAGTCCTTTCTCAATTGAAGGTTGTCAGTGAACATTCACCCCGGACCCTGACGTTCCGAGTTTTAACCTGATGTTACTGTTTTCCGTTGGATAGATGCTTTAATTTTATATTATATTTTATATATAACAAAATTATATTGTACTTATTCAAACATAATTAACGGTCAAATTAATTATAACTTTTTACTCAATTCAATATGTTTTTACTGATAAAAACTGAATTTAATAGTAGCATTGTCTAATCAACCAACAAGATGTAATGTATAACAATTTGTAAAAAAGTACAGTTTATCTCTTATACTTAAACCTAAATGAGAACTCTGGCATGTACATTTTAAATATCTACATATGTTATCTTGTTATGTAATAAAGATTTTTTCATTTCAGTTATCTGTCTTTGAGAGTTCCACCAATATCAGATTAGCCGATACGAAGATTAAATGGAACAGACAGACAGATAGATTTACGGTGAATTATTGTGGACCCACTGTAAATTAACAAGTTTTATTAAGCTCAAATTTGAAATTCAACTCAAACTCTCTTTTTCAATGTATACTATCTAACGCGTTTTTTACGCTCAGTATGAGCTCAGGAAAAAACTCAGTTTCTATACTAGCAGCGACCGCGATTTATGCTCCGCTGTTGTTGATCTTAGCGTTATATACCTTATAATATAGGTTATATACCATATAGACCCTATAACCAATCTTGATAAGAGGGCTTTTTAATACTAATTTTTTTGACCTTATAAATTAGGCCCTGCCATATGTCAGTCATCGTCTCTCTTTATCTATATAGAACTATCAGAGAACATTCATAAACTTTTGCATCCTTTTTTTACCCCGTTAAGATTTCTCAACAAAATAGAAATAAACATAATTTTGAAAATTATATTTTATACGTGTTTCATGACTTTCAATGTAGAACTCTAAATGAACCTTCATACTGAATTTTATTCGAATATCTTCAAGAATAGTTTCGTAGGTACTAACTTTGCATCCCCGTTTTTCCCATTCAGACAGTGAAATTTCAAAAATCCTTTCTTCGTACTCCCCTTCGTTATAGAACGAACCTCTGTACAAAATGTTAAGTTCGTCACCTATGACCTTGAAGTTTAGGCCCTGCTTTGATATGTCAGTCGGTCAGCCAGACAGTAAGCTTCTCCTTTATATATATAGACTAGCGGCTTATAAGGCGCTTGTCCTTCGGTGGACAATTGTTTTAAACATTTGTACAGCCTTAAAATCTTGTAGTCATGATCCAACCCAGAAACAAAAACTCTAACTACTGTTTACTGTATCTACCAAATTAAGTCACAGTTAAATTAAACACGCCATAAACTTATCATCGTAAGCAATATAGAATATTATTACACTTTATAAGTTTTCATTTTAAGGTTTCTTTAGTTTTCATATTTCTTGCTGTGTGGTGCTGTTACACATATCGAAATTAAATTTCTCGATAGCATACTATTATATACTCCTCTAAGTATTTTCTTTTAATTTAACTAAAATTGAGGAGGGGGCATGTGATAGGCAAACTTGCTGGATAAGGCAAATTAAAAATTCTTGAGGATAGTGATGTGTCTCTGATATCTATGTTGCATAGGGTGTCAATAGACTTGTAAGATTTAGAAATAGTCCCGTGTAGAACATTCGCCGCATAGCCCACACACACACATACCACACACTGGCAACGACGCGAGCGGCATATTTTGTTCAGGTTGACATTTTGAAACTTGCAATGGACAATTTTAATCATTAAAAAAGTTATAGAACATGAGATTTTAACGAATGGTATGGTTTTGCTAAGATTTCTTTCAAAAATATGGTCATAGTGATATAATTACAATAGCTGGGTACATACAAGGTACTACATATTTTTAAAGTTTTATAATAATATGTTCTTTAATATTGTACAACATATTTTTGTTATATCTTTGCTAGTTTCCGCAGCACATGCGGTGAAAGTAATTTTATGACAATATTTTTCTTACCTTGGATTAGTAACATTTTAGTAGGGATCTTTAATTATTTCCTGTAAAAAATATAGCCTATGTTACTTAGGAATAATTCTAATGGTAAAAGACTTATTGAAAGCCGTCCTGTAGTTCTTGAGTTTATTCGTGCCGAACACCCAAAAATAGAAATAAACATAATTTCCTCTTTATAATATTGGATATGCAATATAAGATCCAAAATGTCAACATATTTTCTAAAGATTAAACAATATCGTCTACCTAGTACCAACACAAATTTTTTTTGGCCGAGTGCGGATTTCCTGGGGCTGTGCGAATTCGTATACCATCACCTAGAAAAAAGAAAAAAAAATAAAACAAGTGTGTGCTTCGCGCCATCAAGTCAATATGGCCGTCGTGTATTATTAACTCGAGCACCTATTGATGTGATTTCCAAGGTCAAGTCCCAAGTCTGTTTTTGTACAGAAGCCTTTCTAAGTTTCAATTAGACATGTATTAATAAAAAAATTGTTCGCTTAGAAGGGCGACAAGTAAAAGATTTTCTTTATGTCACGGTTCGTCAAAAATTTATTTTATAGCTGACAGAACATAACGTAAGAAGCACTTCTATTTACTGATCATAAAAATAAGATCATGTAATACTCATTTGCAGGTTGTTTTTTAAAATAAAAAATGTTATTATTGAAAAATAATCTAGTGCCCCGTGCATAATAATTGGATTCTATGAAACAAAGTTTGCAAACTTCTCATGAATGCCGCCTAATTATACTTTTTTTTTACTAGAGTCAGCGAATAATTATATAAATACTTCGCGCAAAATGCTGGGGGTTATTATCTAATAGTCTTATTAAATAATTAAAGGATAATGATCCCAGCATTATTAATAGATTATTATGTCTTTGGTAGATATTTTATAGTCATTTATTTTAATGGCTTAATAACATAAGAAAATCGAATGCCGGTACTTTTATTTGTACAATGTTTAATTTGTAAAGTACTAATATAATAATTACGAAAGTATATACGTCTGTTTTCTTGTTAGTCTATGATGGTTTAACCTATGAACTGATTTTGATGAAATTTGCGATGTAAAACTTGAACTCAACGACTCGAACTAGAAGGAAGAAGGACATTTAAATCCAGAAAAAGTTCCTGCGGGACGAAATTCCAGGCAAACGGAGTCACGGACGAAAAGGGTAACAACAAGTAATTATATAAAGTAACAGCAAACAATTGTATAAACATAAGTTGTTCTTTTAAACTATAAAATTTAGGTATGTAGAGTACATACCTAAACTTTATTGTTGCAAAAATATCACTGAGAACAAATAAAATCTTAAATGTTAATTTGTCTGTGTAGTACGTTTGTCCAAACTGTAATTTTACTAAATAAAGGTAAATAGTAGACATAGCAGCATCGCTTAGTTTATAATATCTAGCAAAATACATTAATTAATCCTATTTTGACCAACGGTCGGCCACTATAACGCGTGTATCTGTAGCCTGCGTGTGCGCAACGATGCAGGCATAAACAATATCGGCGCGCTCTTTACTCAAAAAGCAAAGTAATAGCTTCGACAAATCTGTATGTAAATATAAAAGTATAGACACAAACCCGTCGAGTACGTGTCCCAAATTCGGTAGTCGGACGGTTCGACACTCGGCTCTCTCGGAGAACCTGACTGGTTTTGCATAAATATGGCAACCGAAAGCGTTTTTTCACGAAATGCGTCACTTAAAACGCTATTATACTGATGCTCAGACTAATGTAGCCTTCGATTGAAAGATTGAGCATATTTTGTATTGTTGATTTCATCTTTTTTATTAAACACACTTTTACTGATACTCTTAATACTATTTTGTATATTTGAATGAAGTCATTTCTTATTTTCAAAAGAACTTTCTATTCAAAATACCTAGATTGAAACATTAATAATATATAACGTATATATAATTCGTTATTTTCAGTTTCATTCCATTTGTGCTAGCAGTTAATCAGTTGTACTTTATACTGATAAGCTGCTGCTTAATATGATATATAGAGAAGTATTTATTTTGATTTGATATACATAGACATACGTCTATAACACATTTATAAAACGGTTAGCTTTTAATATCAACGAGGGGTTTTCTCAAGTTTGATTAGGTTACTTGATGACAAAATATTGTTACACGAGGTATAAATTAATATAAATGTTTAAATAAAAAAAAAATACAGAGGCGTACTGGTAGTGTAGATTAGCCGACTGAGGTATCCGATCCTAGAGGTACATCCACCCGAAACGGCACCTGTAACATAGCTTGGCAGCGTGTTTGCCTATAATTGCTACGCTTGACCAGCAATTACGGGCAAATTTCCTTATGTCTTACAGTGAAATTTCTACGGCTGCTTTGATGATAATAGATAATTAAAACAATCTTTGTTCCTCTATGACGCAATTGTTCTGCAATTGAAAGGACCTCAAAAAATATATATTTACGTAGTATAGAGTTGCGTAATTTCAGTATGAGATTAAATGTTTTTTTCATTAAAGGAGTAAAGTATTACAGGTTACTTTTAATAATGAAGAGCTCCTGGTTTCAATGAGGTATAATAGATTATGACTACCAAACCGTGTACTTTAAAACGGGATTCGTTGGAGTTCATCGTACGTTTAAGTGCATTTTCCTCATAAATGATTGACAAAATGTTTAAGGTCTGATTAATTACATATTATACAACAATGCTATTTAATTAATAACACATACAACAGGCCCAGGTGTTTTGTGAAAAAAACCACCTTCATAAAATAATGCCTGCAAGCGTACAGTAATTGTCAAACAATATGTTTATCTTCCTGGAATAATTTAGTGTGTAATGCCCGTAAAAATTGAGCGTTAAGGTTGTTCTTTGTAAAGGAAACCTGGACGGAAAAATAATCGCAATGGACAGCACATAGTTTTAGTATTGAGTGCCATTAGAGCGAATAGAATGAGTATATTGTGATCGCTAAGCTACGCGATAGCACGTGCGCAGCGGCTTCGCTACGCGTGGAATTCAGCCCATGTCTATGTTCAGTTCTAGGCTGTTATAATGAACCAATAGAATTTTGAATGCTATGTACAGTCAATAAGTGTATTTGAGGGGGAGAGCAAAAAAGAGAGAGAGAGAGAGAGAGAAAGTGAATAAGAGGGAGTATCTATCATTATCGGATTTGTAATATTTTCCTTTTAGTTAATTTACCATAATTGTTACAAGATTTGCGAGTAAAATGATGCTAATAGCTTAATTATTAAATATATTTCTTACGGGTACTTAACATTTTGGTACCATCCAAGGAGACGGCAGAAGATATTATCAATGTAAATACCCTGGAAGAGTTGAATTGAAGTTCTGTTAATCGTGTTGATCGATATTGGCAGTAAAATCTATCGGAAGTAGTGTAGTGCAAATGCATAGTAGAGATGGGCAGCGGCATAATCTTTGCCAAGATGAATGCCAGGGTTGCAGTTATAGGCAAAATTTTCTCCAATATAATCTTTAAATATATCCAATAATTTGAATACCGCCCTTACTATTGACAATCTCAGACTATTTATGCATCGCTCTTTCGTAAAACTCTTTAAATAATTTAGAATTTTATGAGAGATAATCTCCAAAAAATCATTCAAATGTCACAGACGGTTAAAGGTTATCCCTCAATATTAAACTAATTTTAATTAATATTAATTTGTCCGCAAATAGAATCTTCAGTTTGTAGAGTGGAAACCGTTCAAAAACGCAATCGAATAAAAGTGATCACTTAATTGCATTGTTTGTCTTAAAAATAAATCCGTTTACCTAGTGTTACGCTTTGGAAGTTAAATACAACAATGCTACTCTATCCATTAGTAAAAAACTTTGCCAAACAATATCAAGAGACCGTTTTGTACCGAATAATATTTTTTTTTTCCCACGTAGAAATACTTTGATCGTGGTGACCACAAAATAAGATGTCACATTTTACATACTCAACCTTAGAAAGATAAATTATAAAGCGCTGGACCTTCTTCTCACTGACATAAGGAAAACACAACAGAACCTTAATTTTCTTGTGAAAAAAACAGAGACAAAGCCGCAAGATTAGCAATTATGTAATATGTTTTTTTATGCCAATTTTATAGGCTACTAAACTGAAGCCTGCTCCAAAATGGACCCTAAATTTGAACGCATTTTTGTGGGACGAATAGCATTCGGAAAATATTATTCTTAGCCTGAGTTTTGCAGCATGTTTTAACATCGAGGATACAAGATGCAAAGTACCTCGCAGGGTCGGTTTTTGACCGAAACATTTTTGTTGAAAAACTGGTCGTTGTCGTTGAAATCTTTTGTGCAAAAATACTCTTATGTCGGATGCTTGCTGATAAACGTAATTGTATAAGTCGCAGGCATTAGTAACAATGCAGATTAAATTTTGTATTATTTACAAAGTTTTTTAAATTACATACTTGGAAAACAATTCGGGCCTTTATTAGTTTTCCCGTTTGGTTTGGTTCGCGTGATAATATGCGTGACAGTAGCCAGTAGACGCTTGTATTATCACAAGGATATCACTAGCGCTTTGCCAACTTTGTAACTTGACAATATTATTTCACATAACCGGAACACAGCTAAGTGAACATTGCTATTTGGGGGTACAAACAGGAGTGAGGTAGCATTGCATTTGTATTAGGTCTACCTCATATATAATTGTTGCGCCTTGTTATCCAGAAACATTTGCTCTTACTACTACTAGAATTCTGTTTTGAAAGTCTGTCGTTGTCAGCAATTTCATCATCATCATGATCATCATCGCAGCAGCTGTAGAACTGCTGGACATAACCTCTACAGAAAAGAGAGGAGAGCATATAATTGCCGCATTGGCAGGCGTGGTGGCAATCGCAAAACGTAGCTTTCCGACACGAATGCTGCTGCCTATCCCCATTCTGTAGCATTTAAGCTATATGGTTTCAAGTAGATGTACCGCTATCCATCGGTTCTAGGACCTCAGTCGCCTATTACGACACGTTCAGGGGGAGGTAGGAACTATTATACTCTGGCCACGGCAGTCATATATAAGGTTTTTTCATTATTACCTAAACGCGCTAGCAAATTTGGGAAAATTTTGGGACTTTGTACTGAAACGGCTAAAGGTTGTAGTGACAGATCGATAGCTTACATTCTAGAAATAAGCTACTTTTGTCCTCGTGAAGTTCACGCGGTTCAATATATATAATGAGGCGTACGCGGTAAAGAAGCGGATGCAATATAGCTTTGTATATGTAATTCGCAATAGTAATCTGTGATTTTTAGCAATGTATAGATCTACGAGATTTTTTCTAGGATCTATGCTGTTTAGCAATTTCGCTGTAAAAAGATGATCAACAAACATACAGATAGGCTTATTTTCCCATTTATAATATTAGTATAGATTTAACGTTTTACTGCGCTGTACAAAATTCGAAGCTCACACTGGCTTTTGCAGTGGCGGCGGTCGGTCATGTTACTGGTTTATATGTACCAATAAATTAATACTCAGATAATTTCTCTTTTACGTTTAAAGCTTGTTTCTTTGAGAAAGTCAAGTGCCCTGGGCAAAGAGCGTTTGATTCGATTTCTATTTCAATACCTATTCGCAGGTATGATGTTATCTAGACAACTCGATTGCAAGATAATGGCAGATCGATTTATTTCGAGATAATTTTTCCAGTTTCTGTAGTTGTTTTAAGTTGATTGCGATTGCTTCAACAGATATATTTAGTTTATTTTCAATAATGGTGCCCGTTACTCGATGTTATTACAGGCGGTATCGTTTATACTTTCTTATTTATATCGAAACTTATTTATAATTAATATGATTGATTTTTGTTGCACAAAATGTTGCTAGCCCTGAATACAATGTGTTTATTATTCTAGAGATTAGCCGAGGTAAATTGAAAACGGTGTTTTGTTACGATTACTGTTAATTTTAAATTTATGAAGCGTAATTTTGATTTAAAAAAACTCTAATTTTTATTTTGTTGCACACCCATGGCTTCAAATCTGCCAAGTTTTCTTAAACAATTCTAAACTCTGTTTAACCAGTTGTTTTCTCTAACAATTGAGAAATGTTGGCAGATTTGATTAGGTTGACCATAAGTTTAGGTTATAAAACCAGGTTAAACGTTTACACTAAATAACTCTAAAATCTGAACATTGCAACACATCTACGTTTTTGGTATAGATTTATGGATGTTGTACTCATTCATGACGACTTTCAGTAAAATGACCAAGCCGAGGTTCGTAGCTTGGAACAAGATTTCAAGCGCTTAAAGGCGGGTTTGCGTTTCATAAGTGACTGTGCAAAGAAGTTCGGGATCACGTCTATCCTTCGAAGAGGCAATAGACTTGAGTAGCAACAATCAGTTAGAAAGTTACCCTCTGCAACGTTCCGAGCCTTATTCTAGACAATGTAGCTATTATATCTTTAATACATTTATTAAAAATCTTGGTCTTTCGCATCTCATACATTGTCATATAGAAAAAAATACGATATAAGTGGTAAAGTAATTGGTAATCTTTGTGCTCTCATATATTTTAAACACTTATTTCCTCTAAGTACTACTATCATTAGTTCTACCCAGAAACGATTCTATTAGGTGATGTATGCTGCACTTATCTTAGGAATTATTAAATAAGCTAGATCGAATCATAAACAATTGACTTCGCTTTATGTTTTGCTTGTCCAAATATGTTCATATTTCAGATTTCTGATCGCTTTTTCAATGGTTGCTAATTTGTCAACGCCGAAATATTCGCGTCTTGACAACTCTATTCTTAGTTCTTTTTAGTTTTTTACGTACAAAATTATCTAAAACCCACATCATCGTTAAATTAATGTCCTAGTTACCTTCGCTCTTCTACTTCTATCTCCTCGTCACCACTCATGCTTAATGCCCCAATGTGACAACTATACGACTTTGGGATATCAATCATATCGAAAAGTTTGCATAAGAGTCCATTGGTATCTCATTCTTATCTATTTATACCGAGTAAATAAATTCGCGAAAATCTACCATTTAAATAGTAGTGTTTGAAGGGTGAGACAGGCAGTGAAATTACTGAGTAATAAGACATAATATCTTTGAATCTCACCGTTGGCAACTCGCTTGTGATATCCTTGTGATGTTACGAGCGTCTTTAGTCTGTGGTGACACTTACCATCGCATGGACTGTATGATTGCTTGTTGACCTGATCTAAAAAAAAATCTAACGAATTATCTTTTCTTCTGATGTTTTCATTTAATTTACCCCAGTTTAAGTGTATAAGTGGTTATTTTAATATATATGTATAAAACTTATATTAATGATTTAGTATATTTGATTGTGTATACAATCATCATAATAATATTTTAATTTACATATGTGTTGACTGGTAGGCCACTAGGCGTCGAGTCTGCCTTATGTACATTGTATTTTAATGTGCAAATTTTAAATCAATAAATAATAAATAGGCTGTATACACACACTAACCCGTACAAATAGCGACAGACAATAGGCGATTTTTTATGCCTTAGATTCAAACGCAATATACTATTCCTGCAGCAAACTAATGACAGTTGGACAAATTTACTGATATTGTCTACTGTTTTTATGTAAGCTGAAAACGTGTTTATTTATCTAATACATATAACCGTTAAACAATAAGAATGGATGTGTATTGTTCTTTCGTTTCAAGAAATATTTCCTGAATACATACCCGTATGAATAACCATTTAGCGCGGTTCTGAAACGTGACCCTACAAACCAGTTTATTGTAAACTGATGATCGGTGTTTACATGAAAAGTATCTGTTTACACAATATTGCTTTGTAATTTTAGGAGGGGTTGTGGCATAAAACTTGATATAAGTACATATGGAGAGACGTTACACGGCAACGGCAATGGGTAGAGGTACTGCACTGTGCTCGCTCGAAGTTGTGACAATTTATGTATTTGTTTTTAGGAAGTTTCAATAGTGGTGTCAGTACGACAACTAACATTCTCAATCAAATTTATACCCTATATCAAATGCATATAGTGTCATACCTGACTCCGTAATAAGTCGCTTAAAGTACTTCTGTTTCGGACATAAAACAACAGAGAAATCACGAATTTACTACTTAAATACATATATTTAGCACCTAGACACAGAAAAAACATAAATATCATTATATAAATATTCGTACTGGGTTGGGATCTAACCCACGACCTTGGGCACAAAATAGGATAGGACCATACGCCATCGGGCGTAAAGTTGATTCATCTAAAAATGTAATGACAGATTGGGATGGGTAGATATGCATCCGTTTGAACACTTATAAATAAATACAAGTGAGGGCATTGTAAGGTAACAAATATAATTTACATTGTTATCGCATTCGCAAATGCATTAACAATGCTTTGCTATTTTATTGTGTCACCATAGCATACTGTCGTCGTCGGCCGGCTCGTACCTCACAAGGCGCGTTATATTTATGTTATCTTGAGTTTAAAAATTCTTAGATCTGCATTCTTCAGATCGTATTAGAACTTGATCCCAATAATTTCTAAAATAGGTTTTCTTAGAAAGTTAGTAGGTCTGCTCAGTACGCACTATGTCTAATTTCATTTTAGCGGGAGTCATATGTTGCTAAGACTGCGAAAAGAGTTTATTAATTTGAACACCTACAAGAATTGTAATAACGAATATAAAATTATTTGGCTGGATTGGCTATAGTTCCCGAGATAAACCACATAAAAAAAAATTGCTCTTACTTACATTCAGTGTTTTTCACCTTAACATTATGATATTTTCACGACGACGGCAGCAAAGTAGATACACTAAATACCCTTGTTTTCTATGTTTATGGGACAGTCGAACAAGACCAAGAGAAAATCTTGATAGATATAAAAAAAACATCCTGCCACCACTCCATATCAAACTCGGACTAATGAAGCAGTTTGTCAAGGCCTTGAATAAGAGTGGTAATTGTTTTAAATTTATTTGCCGATTTTTTCCTCGACTTCGTATGGGAAAATTGAAAGCAGAAATCTTTGATGACTCACAAATTCGCAAACTAACGAATGACGACAATTTCACAAGCCACATATCCCAAACAGAACGTAATGCTTAGACAAATTTCGTATTGGAGGTAAAAAATGTTTTTTAAAGCAAAATACTACCGTGAAATAGTCGACAACAAGCTAAAAAATTTTGAAAAATTGTTGGCTAATATGAGCATTAAGGTACATTTCTTACACAACCATTTGAATAGATTTCCTGATAATCTGGGCGATTAAAGTGAAGAACAGTACTAATCTAATATTTTTTTAATGCTCAGCATCTCAAATTGACCTTAAAACCGTTTTAGATCCTATGCAGCAAAAACACTGTTCCCCCGTGTTATTGTT
The DNA here is from genome assembly GCA_020976665.1 of Heortia vitessoides. Classification (NCBI taxonomy): domain Eukaryota; kingdom Metazoa; phylum Arthropoda; class Insecta; order Lepidoptera; family Crambidae; genus Heortia; species Heortia vitessoides. The sequence goes on along the minus strand of JACJUM010002525.1, from coordinate 4,149,536 downwards.
CATCATCATTACTATTGGAAGTCCACTGCTGGATATACCCCAAGAAAGGGGGAATTTTGACCATAATTGCCGCGCTGGGCAAGCGTGTTGGCAATCGTAGAGCGCAGCTTGCGCGACGGGGATTTTGCTACCCATCCCCACCCTGTGCATTTGAGCTAAATTGCTTCGGATGGATACAATCTGTCGGTTCTGGTTCCTTAGTCACTTCTTACGGCACCTGGTACAGAGGGAGGTACTATTCTAATCTGCCGGTACCTCACTGCAATTATTATTTATTATTGTTTTTATTATTATACAAGGTGCACAAACAAGTATGCTGTCAGCATGATAGTAAGCGTCACTGCAGTCTATAGACGCTCGTTATATCACAAAGATATCACTAACGCGCTGCCAATCTTGTGACTTAAAGATATTATGTCACATTACCCAGTAATTTCCCTGTCTCTCTCACTGCGTTTTGGCGGTAGAAATAAATGAGAGTGAGGTACTAATGCTTTACATGAGGTCTACTTCATGTCAGTATTGTGTTTTTGGAGCGTTGTGAACGTTTTATAATGACGGTCGGTTCTGTGACGTATGTCGTTGCCGAAACGTGTTTGTTGAGTTACTATGTCTGACAAAAAAAGAGTTGTCGGGCGACCCAGGGGTTGTATTATAGGGTTATTTCTATAAGCTAGGAAAGTTAATAATTAAGTATACAAATAGTTTTCTTAGTAAGTTTTCACTTTATACGTAACCATCTTCTGATTGTAAGACTAGATTTTTTTTATTACTGTTTTTCCCTTAATTATTATTTGCATTTTTAAGGTCAAGATTTGTAGCGAAAAACTGGTTACCGATGTCAAAATTTATTTATAGGGAAACTAGCTGTGCCCGCGACTTTGTCCGCGTGGAGAAATTTTTTTGGGTACCATACCTCTTTACCTTAACTTATATAAACTTTGAATGTCATGTTTATTTATATTGAATGAATGGCATGAAAAATAAGTTTCAAGTTTCTAGCTCTAAAAATAGCGATAACTCCATACAACTTTTCATCCCTCTTTTCGACCCTTTACTACCCTTATTTCGAATTAAAAAATAAGCTATGACCTTTCTCAGGGTCTAAAGATTGTCTGTGCTAAATTTCATTAAAATCGGCTAAGAGGTTTAAGCGGGAAAGCGTAACAGACATACAGACAGAGTTACCTTCACATTTATAATATTGGTAAGGATTAGTAAGGATGTATGTATAAATTATGAAAACTCTAGTTTGTAAATAAATTTTGTCTTTTACGGTGTTACAGAGTAGCTGGTACTAAATAAGGTATTTTAGTAAGTAAATATGGTAATCATGATTTTGTCAATTTTAATTATTTGTTCAGAAAACACCAAAGAAAGGAACTGAAATGGTTATACGATAAATATAATAAGGAGTTTTCTAAAACTAGTTTTCTGATGATGATTGTCATGTGTCTAACTTTCAGGATGCTATTTTCTTTAAAAAATATTTAAATTAAAATATTACTTTATATAACTAGTTGAGTAGGTTTTTTAATGACGAACCTCTGGTTGTCTCTGACGACAGTCCCAGCCTCACCGGAGCTTAGTAGAATAGTATTCCTCTCCTTGTACCAGGTATCGTTAGAGGCGGGTGAGGTACCAAGTCTGCCAGGTGGCGGCATATCCACCAACACCGGCGATATATCCAAAAACACTGTAGGTTAAATGCAACGGGGTGAGGATTCCCGTTTCGAAGCTTCGTTCTGCGACTGCACGGTTGTTTATTACGGCAATTATTGGTAAACTTTTTTATGGGGAAGTTTATTTTATTAATTTAATTTATTAATTATTTTATTAAATTAATAAATAATTAGCACAATATTTTAGTATAAAGTCTCCACTACGTTCAATATATATTTGAGAAAAGACTAACTAAGCTATATGTATATACATATTTGCAAATATTAGTCACCAAAGATTTAATTTATTTTAGTTTGTGTGAGGAAGACCTCCTACAAAGACCGTCTGTATTGGTACCTCACTCACACCTATTTTTACCGTCAATAGTCAATAGCAGTGTTCCGTGTTTAAAGGATGGACACACGGACAGTAAGCTTGTTGTGTCGACTTCGAGTTGAAAAAAAATTATATAGTTATATATATTGACATATATTTTGTAAAAAAAAAGATTAAGGCAATTAAATAAACCTTAGATACTAATTATTCTCATAGGGAATTAGAGATATCTATATTAGTTGTTTTTTTTTTTTAATTTTAAACTAACCGATGCCAAGATCTTTGTCCACATTAAATAAGTTTACATTTATAATCTCTTTGAATCAAACTTAAATCAATACGAAAATATAAAATTTTTAGGCGTGTAGCCGTTATTTCTGTTTATTAATTTTAATCGCATCAGCTATTTAACAGTGAAGATTCTATCAAAACAGGTATTGCCTTTTATGGAACTAGTTGCATCAAAGAAATATAAATAAATTGTATGATAACGTATACTTACCAGATACGTTATTTATTTTGTTGGTATAGATCAAGTTGCTACTATTTTATACGTATAAATGTGTAAAGGGTACCTATGTACTAAATATGAAATGATTATAGTACTGAGTAAATAAACTGTCCTAACTGAATATGTTAATCATGAAAAAAAATTGCGACTATTGAAGATAAAAACTGTGTGTGTAAACAATGGATCAAACTGTACACGATAAGCAAAAATGTATTAAAATCGATTCAGTAGTTCACAAGTTTATCCCGGACAAACACCGTGACACGTAGTTTTAATATACAAAAATATAATTTATAATATCCATCACCAACTTTGAGAAATATCAAGGGTGTCCTTCATAAATTTAAGTAGGGGTAATCCAGAATGAGGAAATCCCCAATTTATCAATAAGAAACTTACGTGTACTAAACTATTGAAATGGGTCGGATAAATGATTACCTAATAATTATTATTTAAAGTAAAATATGCATGTACATAAAAAAATGCATGAATATACAAATACATTCTCAAAGGAATGCATTGTCAGGTACTGCTTCTAACCACTATTTTAAAAACATAACCCCCCTCCCCCCCTCATACATATATTCTACCCACCGCACACGATTCCTTTCAAGTCAACTGATTCCAACCCACTTCTTTTACCTCTCTATTTTCCGGTAGGCGATGTCCGGAAACAACGCTTTCCTGTCCCATCTACTGCGATCGCCAACCCGCTTAATATGGCGCGTATGGCAAAACCACCCAAATCGTAAAAAGAACGAAATCAATCATCGAGGTTCAGCAACCCTACGCGTGATCTTAAATTGGATTGGTGACCGAAAATATAATCATTATTATGCTCCTACCACATGTCCAGCTTAAACTAGACCGTTTTTTTTATTTTAATCGCCGAAAGGTTTTCACCTAAAAAAAACAAGGGTGATATATATGGCTAAATACATTTTACATGTGCAGTTTTGACATTTGGGTCTTTAATTTTAAAATATTCGACATTTAATAAAATTGAATTTTAATTGTTGAATTCATTAAGTATACACAAAATTTGCGTATTTTACTAATTATACTTTGACTTGTAGAAATTCACGCCGCGTATAAATAGCCATTGACAATATTAATAGCTATTAATTCTTTAATTGCTGTATAAATAGATTGATTCGCTTCTTATTTAAGTGTCCGATAATTAAAAATGATCTGAGCACCTTTATAAATTTTGAGCTAATAATATTTTGTGTTACAGTCAAAAAACTATTACTATATAAAATGTATTAGTTATACGTTCTGTAAATATGAATAATAAAAAAATATCGTATGTATCCCTTAACCAATACTGCAATCAAATGGTAACTCAGCTCCACGGACCTACAATCGTGCGTGTCGTTTTGCCGACAACTAACTCGCGTTGCTTAAAAACAAGGTTCGACTATTGTAGCGTAACAGTCGGCAAAACCTTCGCGGGCGAAACACATGCCTCCTGCGGCCGTGACGCTGCGTTGACAACCGCGCGCACAACAACGCGTTCGAATTTCAAATTGTAAACTTCAAATTCTTTTTCTCATGTTTAAAGTCCCGATCAAAAACGTAGGCCAGAAATAAAGCTGTGAAAAAAACCTAGTGAAGCCCGCGCTTTTTTACTTTTATTTTTTTTTATTCCCGAACTGTTGCAGTGAAAATGGGGTTGAAGCCCGAAGACGACAAACGGCCCAGCAAGCTGGCCATCATGGATGAGGATGTGTCGGACACACCACGTGAGTACTTTTGTTTTCTTATTTAATGAATACTTATAATCGTTTATTCGAACATAAGAGAGTCTATACAACGATATAGTGAGGAATAGGGTATTAGTTAAAAATGTATGTAATTAATTGAACAAATGTACCTTCTTATAATTTTTAATACATTATTTTGAATAATTCAGCAAATAGAAAAAGAAAGATAATATCAATTTTAGATGCGTTTACCGATTAAAAAGTGAAACCGTATAATTTTAACTACAACGTCGAGAGGGTTGGTTACGGTTTTAGTATTATCAAACATTCTTTTAAGATTTTGCACGCAAAATCAGAATTTGTTCAGCTCCCAATACTTTATCGGTGGGCGCGTTGCTTGACGTATTCTGCGTCAATCAGGCGCTCGTTCCATTAACATATAAAGTACTTTTATGCTTCTACAGTCATCCTAAGTGCAACGATATTTATCATTTTTTACATTAATCAAAAATGTATTATGTACAAGGTTATTTAATGACATGTTTTAAGGATAATAATGATGTTTATAGAGACAATGTTAATAAAGTCTCAGATTTCTTCATGAAGAAATAAATTTCTTCAGAGAATAAAAATCAAGCTGAAACGCTTAATTAAAGATTTTCGGTTAAGGAAATTTATTCAAAAATATAATAGTCCTAAGTGTTTCAGGGGTGTCTGAACGTTTGTATATAGATGTATACAATTGAGAAATGTTCTCAAATAGTACCTAGTCGTGTACGATTCCACTGACCGGCCACCGCAGGGTTACCACAGGGTACTCAGATTACGTATAGGATGCATATTTAATAGTGCATCTATCTAAAAGTGTTTAAGAATTGTTTAGATGTTTTGTTGAAAGTGCACAAAAACAATATAGTTGGACTTTTGAAAATCATACTTGATTGATTTTCTATGAACTCCTGTATAAGCTTTTTTCCTTAAAAAGAAACAATATAACTGCTACGTAGCACTAAGTATATCAGGTGATTATTTTAGTAAGCCAAAAATTATTTTGTGTATAGAGCGAAATATAACCTGGTAGCTTTGGTAGTTGTGAAACAAATTACCATATTCTCATTATTAAACGTAGTTGTTCACAACCCTAAGCTTACGACAAAACACGATCGTTTCCTTGACAGTTTGTAAACTGAACGCGTTTTATGTGATGGTGTTTCAACTCATGTTTTTCCATTGGAAACTTCTTTGATATAAGAACTCAAATGGGCTGCGATCGAATCTTAATAAATAATATAGTCTGTAGTCGTTCAATATTAGGCAGTAATTCTGTTTTTTCTTTTCCAAACCGATAAATTATATGAATTCCTAGTTGAGTAAAGTTATTATTCTTAGGTACGGTTTCAGGATTTGGTTTCGGGAGGAACGATAGCGATAAATAAAATATGAATTTCAGTTATTTAGTAAATCTCATCTGTTCAAAAGGATTAGACAATTTGAACATGTAATAAAAGATACGCGTGTTTTTGACTTTGATTTGATCAATATCCAGTAGGATTAAATGGGATAAAATTTTACTATGTACCTTGACAAACTTGGTAAGTAGTAGATTAGAATCTGTAGAACAATTTAGAATATTGCTTAAGCTGGGCTTATCGATCACGTTTGTCAATTAAAAATTTAATACTCCATGAAAATCGGGGTCAAGTGTTGATGGGGAAGGACGGTTGTTATTCATGAAGTGGGTGGTAGATCGGTGAAGTGCGTTATATGTAAATTAACTCTATTTAATTTATTAAGTGGAGTTGTTTATCGTATTACCGATAGCGCCAGAGAAAACTCGACAGTGCGTCAATTTAGACGGTTTAGAGTATGATATGTCATTGAAATATGTTGTGTTCTACTAAGCGACAGATCGAATAATGCAAATCTGTCAAAACTTTACAAACGATATTAATATATACTTCATCATCATACCAGCCATTGTCAGTCTACTGCTGGATATAGGTCTCCGCAAAAAGAGGGATTTGCTCATAATTGCCGCGCTGGGCAAGTGTTGGCGTTTTGGGATGCTGTTCCATCCCCGCGCCTTGTGCATTTAAACTACACTGTTTCAGATAAATCCTTATATTTCTTTAAATACCTACATAGAAACTCTTCCAGAGATTTTTAAAACAAAAGTTCGTTTAGAATAGTTTGTGTTTTTTAAAACAGTCGTGCAGTATTATTTGTCTTTTGTGAATCTATTTGGATGTAAATACGTCTTTAAAATAGCTTCCATAGCAGGAGCCAATTATTAAAACAACTGATAACATAAACAGGAGACACACTTAGTTGTTGTAGCCACTCAACTATCGTCTACATCCGTAATTAAATTATACCACCTAGCTGTAGGATAGATATCCTGTAAAGAAGATATCATTTTCGTATCTTAATCATTCTCAGTAGTAACGTGTTCGAGCATTATGTTCTTTTGGCCTAAATAACATATTAAATTATTCTTCTCAATAATATAATAGCCTTCATTTGTTTTTCTGACAATGTAGCATGCGTAATATTCTTCTATAATATTCTATGCGCATTTTCTTGAAACCGAAATTTATGAACAGTTGTTAATAATCAGTTTCATTTGTTTTTTTTTCGTGTTACTAAGTTGGCAAACATACATATGATTTGCATGGTCCTAGTCTCGAAACGATAGCCTTATGACCTAAATATCTATCTATTTATTTATTTGTTTAGCCATTACAATTAAATTTGGGCTTGTCCCACTCATTTAAATGCCGGACTCTTTGTGAGGTGATGAGACCCTTTTAGTCCCAGAGTGAGACCCTCCTCCTTAACATGTACAAAATAATTTTTTTAGGAATTAAAAATGAAGAAAATAATAAAATATTATGTCACATTACCCAGTAATTTTACTGGGTAATGGGTAACACATGGATATTTGGTTGGGCGGTGGAAACAATTAGAGTGAGGTGACATATTCAAACAGTATGTAGATATATGAGGCCCAGAAAGACAAAAAAGCCCTGTATACTTTTAAAAAGCAAAGTTGTCCTTTTCGCTTCATTAAAATAGTAAACAAACATTACGTGTATTATTGCAGAAATAAATTACGAAGAATTACGTCGAATAGAATTAGAAATTCGATATAATATTTGACCCCACGCCAAGGTCGCTTACTCTTCACCACAAAGCGCTTGCTCCAATTACGAAATGCAATCATTTACACGTGAGATATCGATGTATCGATGTCGACAATTGTATCGATAACGGTTGCGAAATGTATCGCGCGCTTGATATTATGTTATTTTTTAATACGTGAAAAATGCATGTCAAGGGTGTCACTTTATATATATATATATATATATATACATATAGAAAGCGTATTGAATAGATAAATGATTACGTGCTCTATATAGTTTTCAAGTTCAAGCTCACCTATTATTCTTCGGTTTCGCATTTACTTGTATGATTGTAACATAATTATGTTTCATTCAATTTTCTTATATTGAACGACAGTAATTCATTTATATGAATATAATATATAATGGGTTAACTGAACATTAATACTATTAACTTCTTTTGTAATTTTCATAATAGTGGAGTTACTTTTACTATGAATATGAAAAGTTGATTGGTTCTTTCAAGTAAATGTATATTTGTCTGTTTACTTTTGACGAGACTTTCTCTGGCCAATATTTAATATTATAAAGTGTATCTTGAGTTATTTTAATGTTAGAAAACTGGTTACTGTATGTCTTTCACACAAGGAATAAGTCCAAGTCGCGGTGACAACATATATTAAATACGAACTATGCTTTTATTAGTCTTAGCTTAATGTAGCCTGTAGCCTTCCTTACTCCATAAATGGACTATCCAACACATAAAGAATTTTTCGCTTCGGGCTAGCGGTTCTCGGGTTTAGCGCGTTCAAACAAACAAACTCTTCAGCTTTATAATACTAGTATAGATAGCCAGCCATTGTTGTATAAAACAGATAACAAATTTTAAGGAATTACCGACAAAATAGAAAATTACTATTTTATAGACATGCAATTAAAATGAAACTTGTACATTGTCTATTGAGCTATAGAAGGTACTGCTTGGCTGACAACAAATACAGGCCGGGATGAGTGTTGTGCATTTTCACACGAAGGTTCCTCGAGAAACCATGAGCACTGAACGTACAAAAACCTCATACTTGGAAAAAATGTAGCTTTTATTTTCACTTCTCTATTACATAACATGAATTGATATTGAATAATATAGATAGGCAGTAAGGGATCTTCTGAAATTCTAAAATTCTACCTGGAAGTGAATGGGGGTTACACCATAAATAAACGATTTAATACCCTGACGGGCCATGTGGCCGGTTGGGTAGAATAGTACCTCTCCTGTACCAGGTGTCGTAAGACACGACTGAAGTACCAGAACCGACGTGTGATATATCCAATAGTGTAGCTCAAATGCACAGGGCGGGGATAGGCAGTAGCACCCCCCGTCGCGAAGCTACACTTTGGCAACACGCTTGCCCACCGTGGTAATTATGCGCAACGTTGCCCCTTTGTTGGGGACGCCTATGTCCAACAGTGGACCTCCAGTGACTGTTATGATGATGATGATACTTAAAGCTAACAAATTAACGTATAATAAAATTACTGTGTTGATTAACTGAAATTACTTAGTCATACAAAGCAGCTTCATTAGTTGGACAATAGTCACTAATGGTTGAGTGACACAGCCCAGTATAATTGCATTTGCTCATCGTACAATATTGTCATTGCCCACTGCGTCTTCCTCGCAGGACGCTTGCGAAAAACATCGTGAAGCAATGTTTCCTTTTCGCGATAAATATCCAGGACAAAAACATGACATATCCTATGTTCATTTTAATTTATTCAAACTCGTTTCTTGTTGGGCTAATTGTGCTTGATCGTTTAGTAGATGTTGTTATGAAATTTTGTTCTTTAAGACTTTGCCATACGTTTGAGACGAATGACCTTCATGAAAAGGCGGTACCGTAATAGACATACATTGCTTATGCGGTTTTAAAATAGAAATGATTAAATAAACTAAAATATAATATAATAATATAACCTACGAACAACAGTACACGACTGTTGGAAAAATTAATTATGAAATAAAAATAATTTATGTCACGATGTGCATGTTATGTATGGGCTTGATGTCGCTTTCGGTAGTATTCCTATTTGTTCTGTGTCTGGGTGTTAAATATATATTTAAGCAATATATTTCTGATTCTGTTATCTGATGTCCGTACCACTACCACAACGCTCCAAATACAAATACCAAAGTGTCTTATCTCGGAGTCAGGTTTAATATAAGATGTTGTATGAATTCTTTATTTAATTTATTTTAATTATTGTATCTACATTTTTGTTTTTAATTTAAATTCCATTACATAACAGCAACGGCGACCTTAGAAGCATCACTTCAGACGGCCTCCTACTTTTTCCTTATCTACAATGTCACTGTTAATTTCTGCCAGCCCATGCCATAAACTCCTTAAATTACACAGCCTACGCAAACATTAAATATCATAAATGTCTTAAACCTTTCTGCTGTTAACATTTCTTGAAATTATTTCGCATATTAAATCGAGTTGGTTATATTAAGTGGCCTCGGTGCGTGTCACAGTCTGTTCTAGACAGCGGAAGACTATAAAATCTAGATTAGATTCCTAGTTAGGTCACGGTTTACGGAGTGTCCCAATTGGTTAGATTATTGTTCAGCTCATTTGAGAAGACAACAATAATCTTAATATGTAAGAACATATGCTGTATCTATGTAAATGTATTTTTTGTTTGATTTTCAAAGAAGATTTCTCTAATGCTTGTTGTATTTTGAAAAGGGGTTTTATATTTCACATAGTAGTTATGTTACCATTTGTATCAGGTCACGTGTACTAAGAATGTGGTGTAGCTACGCTTGGAAATTGGACAGGCTTTTGTCATTTCTGGTACCGCAGTCTTATTATCTATTACTACATCACAATATAGTAAGTACGTAAGTACATTATTTATGTTCGGCTCGCGAAAAACAATCGTTAATTATACTATAACAAAATTGATTACTGTGAAATATTGTTCAGAAATAGCGACAAAGCCGTGAGATCGCAGACCCACGCTTTGATGCAATGGTAATTGGAATTAGTTAAAAATGCAATACCACGATTGTAATCAGCTGAAGTGGCACGAACACGTTTTCATTTATAGGTGTAATAATACCAAGAACGTTATGTAATATAGGTACTAAAACACATTTATGATAAAACTATTGCTGGCGTTTCTGATAAATGTAATGGAATTGGGCTTGGTAATATTCTCATCGAACATTACCAAGCCCAATTTGCAGATTTTGTGAAGCGCTGTTATCCAACTATAAGTACAAAAATTGTCAACATTTCATATTGTTCCGAGTGATCCTGTGACAGATGCGCACACAGTGATGTACCTACAACTCGTCAATCAATAAGTATTATTTTGACATAGGGCTTAGACACTGAAACTAACCTAGTTTTAAACGTTGAAGTGATTTCATTAAAGACAGTGAAAAGATTAAGAAAATGATGCTTATTATAAAAAGTATTTTATTTAAAAGACAAGGTTATAGTAGTTACAAAACAGCTATCTGCTATCAGACTTGAATCGTTTTTGACTTAATAAAATAGCGCAGACAATTTCCGTTGGCCAATATAATAACTTAACATTGAATGGCATTTATGGATACATGGCATCTAATTCAGGTAACACTGTTATTTAATCGCATTCTCTTCATCAACACTTTCGCTACCTCCCATAAATATATTGCACAAGCATAAAGATATTATATAACTTTTAGTGATCGGTATTTTGGTATCCAACTCCTTTATTTTTGCAATCGCAATTGCCGTTACTTAACTCTTATTACATTATAATAAAAACTACATTAATCGCACTGATTAATTTGTATATTAAATTTTGACAAGACAACAGGAAGCGAACGGATAATTAGCTAGTACCTGCAAGTTTGTTTGTGTGAAAGTCAAAAAGTGTTATGTTACCGATACAACCATCGGTAACATCATTTTTCAATAAAATTTAGTTCATAGTTTTATGGCTGCTTATTCGCAGAATACATTTTTTTTTTCTAAAATATGAGTAGCCAACAGTTTGTTACAGAGACTGACCGGACCAAAGTAGACCGCTAAATGGCCAAACACAACAAAATTTAAGTTTTTATTTTATGTGGTTGCCAGTCATATAATATATGTAAATATATTATATTATTATTATAAAAAATAGGGTAACCTTGAGAGTTAACAGTTTATGTATCTAACTAGCTCACGACACCCGTGAAGGTGACATGTCGGATATTAATAGACAAAATAACGTAAATTAGAAAAAAATAATAAAATCAAGCTGTATTTATGCAACAATCAAAGAAATGAGGAAAAGGTTATTAACTTATAAAACAAGCAACAACAATTACTTATAAACCGTGGGATGTCGGCGGAGTAGAATACCTACCTAGTACCACTCTCTGTACCAGGTGTCGTGTGAGGTGACTGAGGTACCGGATCAAACAGATTGCGGTATATCCATCTAAAACAGCGCAACTTAAATACTGTATGGTGGGAATAGACAGCAGCATCGTCATCGCGAGGTTGGGTTTTGCGATTGTCACCACGCCTACCCAGCGCTGCAATTATGTGCAAAATTCCCCCTACCTTGGGGAGGCCTATATCCAATAGTCGACTTTTTATGGCTTATATAATAATAATGATGATTATAAAACAAATCAACGAAAGCTTTAAATTTTAATATATTTTTTAATTATACGTAAATGCTTATTTTTCGTGAACGCCACGCTATACACGCATGGCTGTATCGATATTCTAATCTAGTCTAATTATTACACGTTAGTGAGTCGTGACCGTCAAAATTTGCATTCAACCATTTCAATAGATTCTCTAATATGTTGAACATATAATTTAATATACCATAATTGACACAAGTAGGTACCTACGTAGATCACCTGTGAAATAAATTCAAAGGTATGCTTATTTGTTAAAAAAGAATATTGATACAAAGTATTTGGTGGCTTAAGTACTCTAAATGTTGTTGAAGGTGTTACATAGCTTTTGTTGGATGCTTTTATGGGGTTTAGATGATTTTTATGTAATTTATGTCATATACAAACTGTATTTGATATCACTTTGTTGAAATATAAAGAGTTTTGTTAAATAGATAAAAAACATTATATTTATTCTAATCAAATAATTGTATGTCAGTATAAATTATCATCTAGACCAATTAAGTAGATAACAGAGAATTGGTAAAAAATACAACAAATAATAAAATAATCCTTAATTATCTTTTGATATTTTAATAGAATTTTTTATTTTCCTAATGAACAATCGCATTAATCACTTATGATGAGGCACAGAACAGGTAAATGGTATCATTGAATTACTTTAACAGTTTTCATCATCATTATCATTGCCATCAAAAGTTCTCTGCGAGACATAGGCCTTCCCAAGGGGGAATTTTGCCCATAATTGCCTTGCTGGGCAAGCGTGTTGGCAATCGCAGGGCGCAGCCTTTGCAACGGGGATGCTGCCGCCCATCCCCGCCTTGTGCATTTGAGCCACGCTGTTGAGGATGGATATACCGCAATCTGTCGGTTTTGGTACCTTAAACGCCCCTTATGATACCTGGTACAGGTGAGGTACAATTTTACACTGTCGGTACCTCGCGGCAGCCGGCACTTCACGGCAGTACTTAACATGCTTACATTTAGTTAAACTTTAAATATCTATAGCTATTATACTACCATGTTTGATTTGCTTAAGAGTGCATTGCTCAAATTATATATGCTCTCGAATTACGTTGTGGGCAATAATACAACTACAAAGAGGTTATTCCAATAATTTTTTGTCAGTTTTATTTTCATCCAGGTGGTAAGTTTTTGTCGACAACTGAATGGACTGTGTGAAGGAATAGATTTTTTATATATACAATATATCACAAGTAGTTGGAAAATGTATATCTGACGTGTGAAGGGCACTAGATTCCTTCAGATTGTTAAGATAAATGCGCGTCATGATCAGCATAAAATGATAAAATGTCTATAAATGCAGGATTTTTGTTATTCCGATAACGACGAGCGCGCCGATAGAGTTGTCATGCAACTATAGTTTTTTATTCTTATCTCGCAAAATGAAATGTTTAGTTTTCTCATCTATTATTTTGTTTCGTTCGTCATATGACGATTTTTATCTTGACATTTTATTTTATTCATTCAGAATCCACAGCTCTTATATTTTAATAAAAAATATATGTACTTTATATATATAGTTGAAACATACAGGCAATAAATGATTTTACATATGTTTGACTTTAATAATAGTAACAGTTGGAAAATTATAAATATGATTAAATATACATATTATGTTAACCTTTTATGATGCACCGAATAGTTTTTGTTTCTTTGTAGGAAAAACATAAGAGATTTTGCTATCGAGAAACAAAAAGATAAAAAAAATATTTATATATATAATTTTATATTGTATGAGTTAAGTGAGTATGTAATAATAATAAAACATTTTATCATAAAACCCAAATAATATATTATAATATATAATGTTGATTTAATAAGTAACGGTTAAAATTAAAAATATTTTTGTGTGATCTGTTAAGTTAAAGCTACATCTGTTTACAAATGAAAGATCTCTTTAAATTGCGAATTGCGTTAAGGTAGGAAGCATTTGACCTTAACATTGCAGTAGGCTTGTTTAGAGCAAATGGACAATTACGCTTGACTCGTAACGTCTGCTTTATACGGTTCTCCTATCAAGGACACTGTTTATTGTGAATCCTTTGACGGTTATTGTGATTTATTCTAAAACGTTCGAACAAAACATTGAACATTTTATACCGAATTAGGACAAACTTGCAAAATGTTATTGTTATATAAAATAGCGGTCTACCCCGACTTCGTCGTTTTCACTCCCTATTATTAGGTCGCATATAATGAAAGAAATCCATAAATGGTCTCTAACAAATCATCATCATCATCATGACAGCTATTTAAAGTTCACTACTCCTAACCGCCCCAATAAAGTGATAATTTTGCCCATAATTGCCGCGCTGGGCAAGCGTGTTGGCAATCCGAGAATGCGGCTTTCGCGGGGATGCTGCTGCCTATCCCTACCCTGTTCATTTGAGCTGCACTGTTTCGGATATACCGCCATCTGTCGGTTCTGGTACCTTAGACGCCTCTTATGACACCCGCAGTGGGACGTATTATTCTACTCCGCCGGTACCTGAAGGCAATATAAAATAATACATAAACATACATATCTATAAAATACATAATGGGTAGTGCATGAGTATATCTCAGTTGAATTAGTATTATAAGATGTACACTTAAATATGTGTTTTTATCTTTTATAAGACTGTCAAGTGATAAGTCAGTTGCTGTCTTCCTTGTTTTCACGCTTCCTTAGTTCCTCGTGACTCAAACATTGGCAGGCGTGTCACATCCCGTAGTGTTGTTCTTGCTTCCGTAAGTGACAAATAAGATGTACATTTGAAAAAGTGGGTTTGACTTTCTTGCAATATCCTAGTCAGTGAGCATATTAACGAATTATTTGTTATCTGAATGCGTAATTATTTTATTTATTTATTTCTTTAAATTATCTATAAATTATATATTTAGTCAGTAGATTCAATTAATTAGTTCATTTCAGTAGAATTATATACATAGGTACATACAAGTCATGATAATTAGAAGTACATACTCGTATACGTGTGCCTTAGTAATGATGGCTTCCAAATGAACTGCAATAACTTTTAATAAAAACACAAGTTTATAGAAATAATATTTTCTTGATAAATACATACTTATACTACTAAAACTGTATTTTTATTTTATTAAGTGAATAATAAAAAAAATCTACAATAGGCGTATATTTCGTTTTTTATTGCAGTTTTTACTTACACTATTATCTATTTAAAAAAATATATTTATGGGACCACTTATAAAAAAATAATTTTGAACTTATGTTAAAAAGCTTAAGGTGATTAATATAACGTTTTTCCGGCGGAAGTATAAATTGAAAATCGAATAAGGTTGATTATAAATTCTAAATATCGTTTAGATGGAGGGTGCATTAAATTGCAGATCCAACAGATGCTCCAATTAAGAGGTTTTATGTAAGTAAATATGACAGATAATAATAAGAATAGAAAAATTTAAAAAAATCATTGTGACGGAATTTTAACGGTATAATATATTTCAAAAGTGACTGTAAATAATTAACAGGTAATGCCTAGTGCAAAGCTTACCCCGCTCTCTATCACACGGATTGTTTTTGCCTATTTATATTGTACCGAATTTCAGACAGATTTTTTGACAGAAGCGACAGTGCGCTTTTATATTCAACTTAGGTGAGTCTTCATTCGGTTGGTTATGATCAACTGAAATATTGATACGGTAAAAGAACTAGAGGGTTCTAAACTTTTATTATTAAGCCTATTTAATAACGAAAACTTAAAATTTTGGACTAGGAAAAAAGATTTTTAAATAAATTTAGTTACGCACTTGTTTTTTATCGTTACATAATAATGTTAATAGGCCGTGAGGTGCCGGCAAAGTAAAATAGTACCTCACCCTGCACCGGTTGTCGAGGCGATTAAAGTACCGAAACGGATAGGTATATCTTTCCGAAACAATGTATCTGAAATGCACAGGGCGGGATGTGCAGCAGCATCCCTGTCGCGAAAGCTGCCCTCTGCGATTGCCAACTGCTCGGCAGCGCGAAATTTTGTTTGTTGAAATGTCCATAAATGCCGCGTCCAGCGCGGCAATTATGGACATTTCAAAATTTCCTTTTTCTTAGGGACGCCTATATCCAGCAGTGAATCTAATATTATGATGATGACATAAAATAATCGTTTATCTAACAACACCGCTAAGTCATTGATCAACTTTTCAGGAGAACGAAAGACCCGAGTATATATTTTATTTATTGCTCATATCACATTCTTCTATATACAAGTATTTGTTGAGTTGATATTAGATAACGCTTTCGAATTGAGCGGTGTTGTTAGATAAGGGATGATGTGTATTTAAGGATTTAGAAGTTACTATGTAAAATTGAATGAATTTACATCTTTAAAATTGCCATTAATATGCAAGCGCCTTACTCAAATACCAGATTGCAGTAAGCCAAGGAAAATTTCCTTGGCTTACCAACTGACAATCCCGCTACGAACCCGCGATATAATCATGTCGTACATTTATGAACGACCTCGTCCATACATCCGGTAACGCTGGAATTGACATCTGCGAAGTTCAGCATTAGGCTCGTCTTAAAAGACAGACATAGGAGTCGTTTTCTATATATATTATAAGCACTTATATATATGTACAGCCGTAACCGCTAATGGTAGAGATGTAAAATTTGTTATAATTAAAAACTCGGCTGCTAACTAATATCGGTTATTAAAAAATATACTGTACTTTAAAAGAACGAAATAGAGGTTACAAGTTCGCATGGAGAAATTTATCAACTCGCAACAATTTTGATAAAACCGGAAATTAATTTATTCAGCTCTTAAAAATACGTGTTACACGGTTTATTGGAATTTACAGGGTGCAAAACAGGAGTTAAATACTATTATGGATATTTCGAATCTGCTCCAAATTTCATTTAAGAATATAATAATCTAATCTTTAAAATATAATATTCAACCTTTCTTTATAATTTTACTCTTTTTTAGTAACTAATGCAAAAGTTAGTGTGGTTTTGTTTGTTAAAATTGATATTTTATATTAACATAAGAGTACTTAATCTTCATAAAGCCTAGGATTTAGCAACTTATGTTAGGTGTAAACTATAGGCTTGTTTAATACCTTTTAAAAAGCGTCGAGTGCTTTCATCGCTGGTTGAAAGATATTTAGGCTCAACTCTCATAATGTTTCACTTCAAGTTTTGGCGTAGTATAAATGATGTCGTAATAGATAATTTTCATAAACACAGGTCAATAACCCCTATTCTAATTCGCGTTGCGTGCAGTCATAAACGTAATTATGAGCCCGGTGAAATAATGAAAACTTGAGTTTATTAACGTGACGAGAATTAATAGTTGTTGGTCGCTGGTGGCTGACATTGAGATTTACTTTAACATTTTTATTAAAATAAAGTAAGCACAAACATGGGCGGTGTCATTGTGTTTTATTTAGCAAGATTCATCATGTAGCGTGCAAATTTTAAATAATATTACCTACCTACTCTTTTATTATTTTCGCGTTATTTAAGAACAGTATGTAACTGAATACGAAAAAAAAAATGAACTTCAATAAGTTCAATGTACTAATTTGATATTATAGATGTTCTCTTATTTTTTAGAATTAAATATGAATTTTCATCATTTTACAACCTAGTTATTCTTAAGACACTTTTATGTGTTTGCAATATGCAGATCCAAAGATATGGTTACATTAACGTCTCTAGCCTAAAGTATACCGGCGCCTAGTTAGTTATATACTAGATATATGTAAGTAAAAATCTTAGTTACTTTTTCCGGCTTTTACTACCATATATCTAGTAAATTAACTGCATTTTTAATATGCTCTTTAAATCGGAAGTACGATCTAGAAAAAGGTTAATAGAAAGAGATCTATCTTTTAGATACTTTTATATGTTGAAATGTATATTTAAAAAAACAAGCAGCGAGTGAAAAGTGAGAAGAGTACAGTGCATGAAAATTCTTATATTAATAAGCCCATAAAAAGATTCTATGGACGTAAGTAACAAATATTAACTATATATCGATTAAATTAAATTAATTAATTAATGACGAGTGTCGTCAATTGGAACAAAATAACTGAAAATGCCGTTGTTAGATCCGGCTGGCCAATTAATATTTATTTTTATACACACCGGTAGGTGGCATGACGCTCATACAACTTACAAGTAGGTCAGGAAACTTTTAATAGGCTATCTTTTTTATTTGCTCGTTTATTGTCTACTTAATACCCATGAACAGTATTATATTGCGCACTAATTTATCGAATTCTCATGATTTGCAATGTTAATGAATCAAAGAAAAATATGCGCTAATTATATCGTTTTAACGTTTAAATTCTTTCGATTTTATGTATACTTAAGTGGTAGTTATACGTAGAATCATGCTTAAAATACACTTAGGTACTAAAATATTTTTTTCTACTACTAAATAGTGATAATTAAACTGTTTCAATATAACTCTCTATGTACAAAATAAATAACAAAGTTTATGAATGCCACGCTTACAATTTAATACAATAAGGGTTTTGTTGTAATTGAAAAAGATATGCTAATGAATACCACATTGCACCTCTTTATTTTCTAACTAGATGTGCCCGCGACTTCAACTGCGTGGAATGGTTTACATTGGTATCATACCTCTTTACCTTACTTATATTAACTTTGAATGTCATGTTTATTTATATCGAATTAACAAGTTTCAAGTTTCTAGCTCTAAAAATTGCGATACTTCCATACAATTTTTCATCCCCCTTTTCGACCCCTTAAACCCTTATACCCTTATTTCATTTAATTATTTTTAATTTAGAATTAAAAATAGCCTATGTCCTTTCTCAGGGTCTAAAGATTGTCTGTGCCAAATTTTATCAAAATCGGTTGAGAGGCTTAAGCGGGAAAGCGTAACAGACAGATAGACAGACAGAGTTACTTTCGCATTTATAACATTAGTAGGGATAATTCACGAAAGTTCTACTATCAGCAATATGTAGATTTTCAAAAACCAGGCAACACTCACACCAATTATTATTATGACTTCTAGTTTATTATTTTTTTATAAATGAGGCCGCAAATCGAATCCATTCCTTTTGAGTACCAGTTCCTAATAAACAAAGAAAGACTTATCTTGCTTCAGAAAAACTAATGACAATTAGAAAATAGATGTTAGTTTTATAAGATTTTTTTTCATGATTTTGAGGGAAATGTCTATCGTGCTAACTTTAAAGTGACTTTTTAGGATAAGATTTAGGACAATATTTTCGAGCCAATACCACTATTTTCGACATCTGCCTAAAAATCATTTAAGTTTTTTTTTTAAATTTAACATCTATTTCCTAACGATAGGTTTTTCTCAAACAAGATAATACCTTAACATGTGCAATAAATGTAACAAGAAAAGTTACATAAAGACAGTCTATTTGCATGTTTTATATTTATAATTCTCTCTCTTATAACAATACCTTTTGAATACCAGTAAGCGTCGGGGAATTACTGCAAATAATTATATAAAATTTTAGGTTTCTTTATGTTGCCCTTTTGTCATATAGGGTACCGACCCTTTATTCGGGGTTTTACCTGATTTGCATTAATTAGCTCGTTAAGTCCAAAATGTGGTTCGTTTCGTTGGCTTGCGGTGTTACCACCTAATGGAATGTCCGAGTCCTTACTTTGAGAATTTTTTAACAAATTGTTATTTCTTTGCACTAATTTAAGTAACAATGAACAAGGTTTACGGGCAATAGATAATTATCGGTTCAAACATAAGTTTCACTCAGTTAGAGCATGTACACATGACACCTAGCTAGGTTTTAATGAGTGTTATAAACCTGGAGAATTTCCTCGCACAATACCTGTTCTAGACTTTGTTGTCAAACACTAGACCTGTTTGTTTAGACAGCGTGTGTTTGAATCACTTACCCACGTGCCTGTCAGCGGCATCTGTGAAAAACAAATACACGTTTAAAATCTTTACGGAGCAATGAGTGCATTGAAAAACAAAAGAATGACTGTACCGGTACCAAGCAAATTATACAGAGAACAGAACAATAATAAAACAATAGTATTATAAATATTTGTTTTCCGATTGCTTTACAAATGTTCGGCATTAAAAGGTATAATAATGATTTGAATACATTTCTAATGTTTTTTTTATGGTCTTAACTTATAATTTTCTATACTGTTGTTCAACATAGAAGCATTCAGAGGAGTAGTTTTATTAAAACTTATACATATTGTGATTTTTATCTATCCTTCCTTGAAAATAACGATTGTGTAAAAGTTATAATCCACACTCCGCAATTGTTAAGTAATCTTGGAAACATTAATCAATATTATTAATAAGTATTACCTATTGATATGTACAGGTTTTTTTCATAGGAAACTGTCATATTTTTATCACAATAACCCAGTAGTTGCACTGACAAACGTGTGGCATGACACGTTTTAGCCATACTACATTTATGTTATTGCACCTTTTATTGCACCTTCTATTGTAGCTTTTTCATTGTTTCTTTATCATTTAATTCCTGATAAGTATTCAGTTTAATATATTTATTTATTCATCTACCACTTCAGTAAGCCTAAGATGTTATACTTAACGGCTTAATTTTTACACCAAAAAGGTTGTTTATTATGTTTTGTACCTTTAACGTAATTAATGTTCACAAGACGGCTTATATTTTTTAATTCTTCAAAAAATATATTATAATTTTTCTATTGAAGAATTGTACTGTTCTTTAAATGATAACGTCTGCTTTTTATATTTAGTAGCAACAAATTAGTAATTAGTTGACTGGTTTCATGGACGCGACATACATTATTTTATTGAATCTGGCTGTTTTTGATACTTTCGTGAAGAAAAATACTGCTGTTTAGCTTGAGATTAAATGTTTGAATATATAAGTATACATGTAAGAGCTGCTTTCATTCTTCTATATATATAAATATATAATAGAATGGAAGCAGCGCTTACATCGACATGGCCGCCAATTAATATAACATTGGAGTCGCGTGTCTTGAACTAATCGTCCGTTAAAAGGAGGAGTCGTGAGCGTCTCATTAGCATTAAGACGTTAAACGAGCCAACGAACTAAAATCATTATAATTCGTAAGGTCTTATATTGGTTCGGTTTATATTGGTTCAGAACTCCTTTTTGAAGTGGGAGGCCACGCAGAGCGTACATGGTCTGAGAGTTCTACAATCATCCTTATTATCAGTCGCTTGTGAATGTCGCCACTGCTGAGGAACTGACCTTCTTTTTGGATAGATAAAGAACACGGGCCATGAGATGCGGCCTTTAATGTGGTGTGGTGGATTTTAAGGAAGGAAGGAAGATGTCATTTTTAGCTGTATTGGCAGCAATACAGCTAAAACTGATAGCTAAGCGGCCTTTTAAAGATCGTGCGTTCGGAGCACATGGTAATCAATTCTGGGTCACCCAACCAGATACCAACCGATGCAAAGGTTGCCTAACTTCAGCGATCGGGTAGCAGATATGTAAGGTAAGGACTATTATAATTTAAAGACTATTAATATTAGGTAAGGACATTATCTGATCCATAGATTATGCTCATACAGTTGCTAATGCAATTACCACCTTTCCTTTTTAAAACACTCCATCGATCAGGGAAAATTGTGTGATGGTTCAGCAGTTGAGTTGAGTTTGTCGCGTCATATACTCGGTGAATGAACATTGCTTGAAGTAACCACTAAATTAAACGAGTCTTGTAAAGAGTGAGATATCGACAGGGTAAAATTGCCAGGTGCCAAATTGCCATATATATATAGAACTAGCTTTCCGCCTGCGACTTTGTCCGCAAGTACTATCTCAGTGCATATATATATATACATATATGATATAGGTAAGCATAAAGTAAGCTTTATGTTATTATTTTTGCAAACATTTAATTAAGATTCAATATGCCGAACATAAAAATATGACATTTAGATAATCAGCGCTTTGAAGCAATCAAAAGGCACTGTATCTCAAACTTTTCTTACTATAACGTAAATAGAAATGATTGTGTCGTAATAACCTTCTTCATATGTTTCTTAATAGTTGTGAATAGTGTTAATTACCTAATTGCAGCACCACTTTACTTGGATACTGCTTTTACAACACGATTCCAACAGGCGTCTCTTAATTCAAGTGCTCGCATTATTCTATTGCCATATCATATTAAGCCTGTTATCTGTTTAGTTTATGCCAGTTAAGTCTGTTGAAGAGGTGTTAGCAGTAGATAAAGGGGTAGGGATGTTTATACGCTAGAACACTTGAACTCGTACATATCCGTGTAACAACCATATCTGAGGTACGTTTGTATACGTGCCTATAAACTGTGGTTTTCCACCGGTTAGTCATGCATTCGGGTACCCGCGTGACTAGTATGCCTGTTTAGGGAACGTTTGGAATAACGGCAAAACTTTAATAAGTACGATGAATAAGGATATACTTCGCGTCTCAAATATTTTAAAATTAACTCACTTGAACGTAGGAGAAATGTATCTGATTTTGTATATTTATTTAAAATACTAAATGATTATATAAATTGTCCCGAATTACTTTCGAAAATCAATTTTAAGCTTCCTATCCCTTAGAAAGGACAGTTTTTGGTTCTAGTTCCCCGATTTCTAGACTGTGTAGACTCCACAATAGGTATAATAATAAGACTGACTTATTGTCCTCCCCTTACTATAGAGTTAAGCGACAATTCCATCAAATAAACTTAGATTAAATTAGTTTAAAATTAGATGAATAGGAAAGGTTTAATGTCGTCTAATCGCACAACGCATGCTGTGTGAACCTACTTATTGTACACTCAGTTTTAAGTTCTTGCTTTTGTATACATATTATCAAACAACATGTAACAATTACTGGATTACCAATAAATATGTAACTAGTGAAATATGAGTATACTAGCAGAGCCCAGCGGTTTCACCCGCTTGTTACGTTTCCGGTGAAAATAATAAATACAATAAAAGTAGAAAGTTATTCCTTTCTGATATTAAAATCACGCTGCTATCACCGTTTTTGTGATGTGATACTCAATATGTCTCTATCTAATCTTGATTGCTACTAACGTAGCAGACTGTGTCTTCAGTTATTGATCTTAAAGACACTTAGGATTTTATACCGAAGCATATAAATGCGTGAATTGAGTACCTTCCGCCCGCCCCCCCCCCCGTGACTGATGCGAAAAAAACTGCATGTTTTATTTATTAAATGTATATATACATGTATATAGATAAGTAGTGATTAGCGATCTAGCACTATACTACAAACATTTGTTCAAATACACTTGATTATTTAAAAAGTATTCTGCTAGATTATTACTCAACATAGTCTTGTACCTATATTATCGTAAGGAACATATTCAAAACTAATTAGTTCTATCCTGTCTTTTAAGCAACCAGTTTAAATTTAGTAATCAAGCAGTGTTTGTTCATTGCAGGTGTTTTGATATAATTCTCTAATGATCCGGTCATCCATTGACGGTTCTAAATGTTTATAGTTAGCCGTAATCAGTGACCAGTGAAGGTCCATTTCTTTATTGTTTTTTTTTCACAGAACTCCGTAGCGTGCAAGGCCATTGGCCGTTGGGTATGGACTTCATTATGCTAGTTTAGTTCGCATTGATGGCGCTATTGACGTCGTATATTATATATATATTAGTAGCACATTTGTTATTTGCCAACTTGGCCCGCAGTTTTGAAAAAAGCAATACATAGTTTGTATCAGAGTTTAGGTTCGGGTTTTCACCAGTACTGATACAGTTTACAGAATTAGTTTATGGTGGATCGTCTTATATGAGATTTTAATTTCAAGTGATGTATCAAAATGAGGTTACTATCTCATTGTTTATTACTTATTAATCTAAATGTATATCCATAACATACAACAAAATCCAGGAGTCGCAGATAAGTGAGAAAGGTATCAAACAAATGTTGTCTTTCGAGATCATTAATAGCATTGGATCATTGTAATGTTATGCGACTGCAATCGTCGCATCGTGTGCTCATTGTTCGAAAAACAGTAATCTCCTTGACAATTCAGATTGACACGTTGATTGACAAGTACTACATATAACAGGCTCCGAGTATAATAGGCCACGATAGGAAGTTTCCAAACAATTTATGTCACACAATAAGGACACTTACGAACACTTCGCAATGTTGTGGGAATTGGTTAGGTCTATTCCGATACCGCTCATATATATTTAGTTTATGTTAATCACTTAAAATATTAAATCTACCCTTTTTATTCTATATGGATTCTAAGGGGTATTTTAAGAAGTTTAGTAAGAAAACCATTGGAAAAGTTAAAAATTATTGTTCAATGATGATTGACGATTGCCAATCAATGATTTATAAAAATTGTTCATAACCTCTCGAGGATATTTAAAAGAGGTAAACCTCTTACAAAAGGTCACCTGCATTGTTGCCTCACTCTCACCTAGTTCTACCGCCAAATAGCAGTGTTTGAATTGTTGTGTTCCGCGTTCAAGGGTGAGAGAGGCAGGGAAATTATTAGGTTATATGTCATAACATCTTTAAGTTACAAGGTTGGCAATGCGGTAGTGATATCCTTGTGATATCAACCATCTGTAGGCTATGGTGACGGTTACTATTAATCTGTCTGTATGCTTGTTTGTCTTGGTCTAATAAATAAAAAAAGATTATTTCGTACGCGAAAGGGTTGCTCGCCAAATACGCTTGTCTCGCAAGAATGGACCCGAATAAATCACCTAATCGACCTCGGGAAGTGACCACTTAGACGGTTGCGGCCATACGACGACTGATGAGAAAAACGTGGCCCATTTGAGAGCAAATAGTGTCGTAGGTTGTGCTACACAATCAGTACAAAAATAAACGGCATGTAACATCCTGTGGGTATCCTATTTGTCCGGTCAGGTTAGGTTTTAGTTGGATTTTATTCGTGTGGATTAGAGCAGCTAGTTGGGCAAATTGCAAATGCTGGAAATCCTTCTTGGTATGAGATGCACTGAGGCTGGGTAGACCTGTCTGTTAGGATTCCTTCTCCAGGTGATCATACAATGCACACCACCCGGCCACCTCTAGAACCAACTAAGGCGTCACTGGGTATTTAAAAGTCAGATTGCGACTGCGTTATAGACTAATTGATAGCGCGCACTGCATTTACCTTCACATTTATTTATAAGGTAATTTTGAATTAGAATAATTGTAAAATGTTAATAGCAACTTGGCTATAGTACAAAGGTAATGTTAAAAAGAAATTATAAGCTTTTCAAACGTAGGTCGCTGAGGTGGCGTTTTGTTGTCGACTGTTCGTCTTAGAGATACAGGCGACCCAAAGAAATATCACAAGTGAATTAAGGATTACGTATAACTTGTTGGGTTCATGATGATAAAACAAATTTGTAATCTGACATCCGATGACAAGTGTTTTTTGTAAAAAGAATTGTTTTCATCAAGAGTATTAATCAAGAATATTTGTACCTATATAAATTAAATATTTTTAGATTTTTCCCGGAAATCTAGAATATAGGAAAATACATGTGTTGAAATATGACGCAAAATAAACTTGATTTTTATTATTGTATCAAACAGGTCTCTGGTTATTTCGTTACAAGTAATGTGATTCCGCAAATTTATGAAAGGGAATGTTGACTCTGATATACCTATAGCAAAGACTTGTAAAATTATTGAAACTTGTTTATTACATTTTAAATGCAGTTCAACATTGTATTTTTCTGATTAATCTGCGTATTAATGATGTCAATATTCATCAGGTAAATCCAATTGCTAATATCTTCTAAAGAATTATTTTACACTGATACTTAATATACTATAAATGACGGGGTTTACCTATGTATTAGTGTCAAAATTACTTCGCTTATTGGGTTTTTAAAAGTTAAGTTTTAAGATATTGTCTCTACTAGAAATAAAATGTCATCATCGATTACAGATAATCACAGCGTGCGTATTCTCATTAAGTCACGTAACTGATACGTGATAGTAACGAAAATTAGTAAGAGTTTCTTAGACAAACTTCGGGCCTATCAAGTTTATGTATATAGTTTGTAGCTTATTGTATAGTTGATACATGTCATGTGAATATGAAAAAATATTTAGATGATTTATTACACGATTACATATAACATATTATATGTTCATTTTACATATACCTAACGCTAGAAAAATCACTCATCGTTTCATACATTGACCTAGATAAGTAGCTTAAAGCATTAGTGTTACGGACATCTGATAACACAGGAATCACGAATATAATCGTCATCATCATCATATCAGCCATAGAAAGTTCATTGTTGGACATAGGCCTCCCTAAGATATGGGAATTTTTGCCCATAATTGCCGCGTTGGACTGGCATCGCAACTTTACGACGATACAACGACTTTACAACGAGTTTTTCACCCTGTATCTGATATTTAAGTTGCACTGTTTTGGATGTGTATACCGCTATCTGTCGGTTTCGGTACTAATCTACTTACGGCTAACAAATGGCTAACGAATATAATACTTAAATACATATTTGCCTTGAGTGGGTATCGAATCCCCGTCCTTTACTGCACAATATAGGTAAACTACTGGATACGCCATCATGCCCGATAATATTAAGCTATTGCATATAGCTTAATATTATCGGACATAATGGGCATTATCGGGACATAATGTTACTATGGGAGTGGCCCAGGAACGACAAAACATCGTCTCTTCACCGACCCTTAAGTCTCCCAAATTACCTTATTTGCCTCTTCTTTGGTTTTTTAAATAAATCTTTTAGTTGAATAAATGTTCAATCAGAGTGCAAACAAAACAAAAAAAACAATGATTTGACCAGTGTGTGTAGTGTGTGTTAAACCCGAGATTAAATACTCGTTTGTGTTCTTGTAATGGGACTAGCAATGAGGTCTATCTAAAGTGCGATGCACGTGTTGGCTATTTTATCTAGTTTAAACACGTGCACTTGTCTGTTTGTTACATAGGTAAATATTATGGCATTGGCTCATCTACATAACAATCTTTTCAAGTAACTTTGTAAAAAAACTTAATTGAACAGCTCTAGACAACTGGAACAACAAAGGACTATGAAAACTAGTTGAATACTTCTTTGGTCATTTTATATATTGACGGGTGCCGTCTTTTAGTAATTTCTAAATATCTAGTATTGTCTAGTTTTTAGAAGACATCTTGTGAATAAGAACAAAATATAAATAAAGAAAAAGCTAATTTACAGGTTGGTTATCAAATTATGCCTGTTTGTGTACTACCACTTTGCAGCTTTTAGAATGCACGATACGATCACATCATGTCTTATTGCAAAAATGTATTCAAGTATGTATTTTTGCAGTAATGACTTTTACGATGTCGCCAATACCTACCCAAAATTATTGACCAGATCTCAAGGTATTATTGGACATTGGGTACAAAGTGGGTCGAGAAATTTTGGCAGATTTGAATATCGGATTATCTATATCGGATTGGTGTTTGATTCTTACCGTAAATGTGTCATTAATTTTTTAACGAATATGCTTACAAAAGCTGCGCCGATGTCTTGTACATAGACACAATGTATACACAATGTCTACGTACGTGCAATGTGAGCAATAATGAGCATAGTAAAGTAATAGCATAGTAAAGTAGGAAACTTAATAAAAGAGCAAAAGAAAGGTCTAAGTAGCTAACATAAAAAAGAGTAAAAAAACAATAAAATAGTCTATTTGATTAAAGCATCGGACTAACTACCCCATTTTCAAAAGTATGATTTTTGTAATTTTAATCAATTCTACAATAAGTTAGTTCATGACACCAGATTATCACATAAACTTCAACACCAGGTAATCACATAAACTTCTTAAAGAAAGAAGTGCTTTAAGAACAGGATATCATTTACAAAATGTTGTAGCGCCGACGGAAGTAGCGGGAGTGTGCTAAAAAACCTACATGTTTGCTTGTCTATAAATAAAAATATTTTTTTCAAACTACTTACTAAATTTATGTTTTTTTCTACAGGTAAGTCATCTACTCAATTGTAAATTACACACACCAATGAGTCTTTATGTGGTAAGTTCATTAGTGAAACCATAAAGTTACTTTCTACAATTATGAAGCTTAGTTACTTGCAATGGATACTTTTTTTGAATTCAGAATGTATTGTGTTATAGACTTACGACGTTGTAAGAAAACTCTTTTTTTATAAGTGGAAAAATTGTAAATATGTATTTAGATAAGAATTGCAAATGTTATATCAAATCTATTTATCAAAATTATTTATTTATTGATTAAGGTACTCTGTTACAGATTTTGGTTTAAATATGTTCGTTGTTCATATATTATAGGTATTCATAACACTTGCTAAATCGTTCCAGGTTCATCCTATAATGTAGATTAAAAATAAAGTGTAACTACAAACTATACGAAATATTTACAGAGAGGCTAAAAATAATTAGTTTGGTTTTGAATTTCACCGAAGAGTCGTTGAATATGTCGGTGTATAATTTTTTTTTAATCTTAATGTACACCTGTATAGATTCATTGTTTTGGCTATGGCATAGTGTAAAATGAGTCTTTAGTTGTAAAGGTCCCAATGCGGTATAACAGAAAATTGATTAAAGAAAATAAATAATTGCATTCCCATAACATCTTATACATTGATCTGATTCGTTGATAAGTCGCTTAAAGCAATTGTATTACGGACATCAGACAACAAAGAAGAAAAGATATAAATAACCATGACATTCAAAGTTTATAAAAGTTAAGGTAAAGAAGTATGTTACCCAAAAAAAACTATTCCACGCGGACGAAGTCGCGGGCACAGTTAGTTCTGTTATAAAAGTAATAAACGTCTAAAAAGTTGTAAAAGTAGTAAACAATCATTTTATAACAGTCAGCATTCAGCTTTTAGCATGTATTTTATTATAATAAAATATTTGGATTTTACGAAATGAACGAAACGTAATTCGGCGAAAATGCTTTACTTACGTTTGAAATTTCATTGAATACGTATTTGAATATTCCAACCACAAATTGTCGATTGCCACAGTCCAATGCCAAAGTCAAAAGGAATTTTTATGCATGTGTATTTGTTACTCCGTAGGCGGCAGGAACAGAGTTATAGGGTCGTTTTCATTAAGGTCAACATCATAATAATATTAAAGTATCATCTTGTAAGGTCGTCTTGTGTTGACCCCGAACGTGACCTTTTTTTAGCAAAATATTTGAAGGATTTAAATTAACTCTGGATATTTTTACCTTGAAATATCTCAATACCTAGAAAAACGCTTTCCCTGCGGTTCTCGATAGCTAAAAATAAATGATTAGCAGTAATTTAAGCCGGAATCGAATAATAAATATCATATATATGTTTTTCTGGCACCCATACTCAGGCAACACAGGGATAATTTCAGTTTTTAGTAATTATGTTATATTTAATCAAGCCGATTTTCATAATCTATCCTCTGTGAAGAAGTTGAGATCTTATTTTAAGTGAATAAATATGTATGATAACAGATTCTGTGAATGCCATCAATAGATACATGCATATGCCTATGTCAGGAACTATGGATCTCCACTTGCTACGATCTTGGCATGCCTCTCTCGCTTCCCCTACACGCATTAGTCCTTTCATACATGCTCGTTTATTCTTGGTACTTCTGACCTAGCTCTTTTAAATGTGTTATTTTATTAATAATAAATTTCCACAACATCTCATACATTGACCTGACTCCGTGGTAAATCGCTAAAAGCACTTGTGCGGAATCCAGACAATAGACGGCTAAAAATATACTATTTATAGTAAATTTAAATACTATTTAAATGCATATATGTATTTAAACAGTACATTTAAATACTATTTATATACATATATGAATTTAAATAGTATTTAACACCCAGACACAAAACAAACACAAATATCACTATATAAATATTTGCTCTAGGTGGAAATCGAACCCATGACCCTTGGCGCACGAAATAAGATCGCTACCATCTGCACCAATGGGCCCGTCAAATAATCATCATAACAGCTATTGAGTAGTCCACAGCTGGACATATGTAGGCCTTTCCAAGAAAAGAGGTTTTTTGACCATATTTGCCGTAGTGGGCAAGCGTATCGGCAATCGCAGAGCATAGCTTTCGTGACGGGGATTTGGTGCCCATCCTCGCCCTGTGCATTTAAACTGCACTGTTTCGGTTAAATATACCGCCAGGAGGAATATACTTTTCTACTATGCCGGTAACTCACGGTCCATCAAATGTGTGAATGAAAATGCATGTGAATGCAAAGTGCGAAGATAATTATATTTTTAAATCTCCGTAGCGTTGCTAATAAACTGAACCAACAGCAGTATAGTGCCTTTGATGAACGCCGCGAGACCGTAAGAAATAAGGACAAGAATAATACTATTATTGAAATTATGAAAGATTACGTTTCTACTTTGCTAACCACATATTACGACACGATAGATTGTAATAGCATTGGCATTTACATTACTTTAAAGTTATTTGTATTTCTACAGAAGAAGATAACACTAACTTGTTATGTGAACGTTCGTTTATTATATTTTATTATGTTTATAATATTTTTTAAAACAGATAAGCGTTTTATTGATACATGTCATTAATTTCAATAATATATCGAAGTAATCACTTTCAAAAACATCTAATGGGGTTTATTTTCAAGAAGCAACCATGAATGTGGATGCCATGAAAGTATTGACGAGCGCAAAGGCGCGAGATTTGGTGATCCTGTCTTGTTCACCAAAGTTTATGGGTTTGATCCACACCTAAATAATAATACGTAATACAAGTGCTTTAACCTATTTATTTCGGACTTTGGTTAATGTAAGAAATCCTGCGTGAATTTATTTATTTGTATGTTCGAATTTAATAAATAAAAATCCACACAAATGTCCAAGCCGATGGCGCATTAGGTGTTATCTTAGGCGCCATGGTCAGTGGATTCAGCTCCCATCCGGGACAATCCGGGATAAATCCATTTATGTGATTGATATTTTTGTTTGTTCCGTGTCCAGGTTTTAAGAATATATATTTGCGTATTATATTTGTAATTCCTCTGTTGTAAATATCTGTAACATAAGTTCTTTGAGATACTTATCACAGATTCAGATCAATGTACGAGATGTAAATTTATTTCTCCATATTTATTTAGTTAAATATGGCAAAGACAACTATTCCTTTTTGATATAAAATTATATTTGTAAGTATACAGTTTACCTAATCAAAGTTAAATTAATTGATGAACCTCCTCCAACATTTTCATCATACCAATCGCTAGCGCTCAGTGCTCTTCGAATTTCTACGTTTTAGATAAGTAATTACATTGGGTACTAGTTGGATCCGGCCTTGGTTTCGAGAACAGGAAAACTGCGGTGAGAGTCTCATGTCGTACCTATGCATATGTATACCAGAATCACGAGGAATTGAAATCACGTCCATCTGTGGTCACTTGTGAGGTTACACATTTGCCAGTTAAATTATAGAGGAAAACGAATGTCTATTTTCAATTACGGGGTACGTTTAAATGGTATCTGATGTACATAAATGGTATAGCCATTATATTATTTGATTCTCATATTATATGCAGAAGAATGGAAACTGTATATCTGTTTTTATCTGCGAGTGCTTTTACTCGTACCAGTCCTCCTGTACCAGGTCTCGTAAAAAACGACTGATCCATCCGAAACAGTATAGCTTAAATGCAAAAGACGGGGATGAACAGCAGCGTCCCCATCGCGAAAGCTGCGCTCTGCAATTTACAACACGCATGCTCTTCGCGGTAATTATAGGCAGTATTTCCCCTTTCTGAGGGAGGCCTATGTCCAGCGGTGGACTTCTAATATGATGATGATTGTATATATAAAATACTAAAACTTATATGTTTAAAATAATGTGAACTTTATCTCGCATAGGTACTCTTGCTTGTGCAAAGTCTTAATATCTGCGTGAATTTTAAATATCGTACTAATATTATATGTATATAATACTAGAACAGTCCGGAAGAATGGAGCAGTTTGATATTTTGACAAGTCCTTAAGTTAAACGATTAGAGGCAACTAAAGAATTAATTTTATGTTATGCATCGCACAGATCCTGCAAATGTTATCCCTAAATAGGGCAAAAGTTTAACACATTATCTGTCCACAACTTGACACAATAAATACAGCTATAGAATGAAATATATGATGTCTCCAGTTAGGGTGAAACATGTGATGCTTGCCTTGTCGTAAATCTTTCTAGTACTTACAAGAAGTGTATAAAACGCTGCACAAGCCTCAACTGGACTGGAAATTTCCTTACTTATCAGCAAGTATCATACATATATATGTACATATTTTTAATATTCTTTCTAGTTGTATGAACATAAACAAAAAGAAATCAATTAAAGATTATTTGCACAGTCGCAGTTTCGTCGCAGTACACTCGTGTAAAAGTGTGGTTAAGCCTTTATTTGTATATTTCTTGTACAGTCATCGCAAATATTACGGAATGTTTGCCTAAGATTACGTGCGACACGCATTATGTCTTCCTAGCATC
Source organism: Heortia vitessoides (assembly GCA_020976665.1). Classification (NCBI taxonomy): domain Eukaryota; kingdom Metazoa; phylum Arthropoda; class Insecta; order Lepidoptera; family Crambidae; genus Heortia; species Heortia vitessoides. The sequence continues at coordinate 4,116,953 of JACJUM010002525.1, read as the reverse complement.
GATATCATACTTTTAAGTTTTACTTTGTATAAGCACAAATATTTTACTTTTATTGTCTAAATGATAATTTGATAATGTAATCTCGGAATTCGACGCAGTATTTTTTTCTTTTTCTACCACCTAATTATTATGATTTACGTGCTAAGAGATGCGATTCCCTTTATTTTTTATGCGTTATAAGAACAAGATCAGCGTATGATGGGACGTACATATCTTGTGTAAATAAAATAATATATAGAGCCTAAGTTACTAAGATTTAAAAAAATTCTTACTAACTAACTGGCAAAATATTAAAAATGTTTTTCTTTTTTATAAGCCCTATCAAATAAGTATGTGAATACGAAATAAAGAAATAAATTGACCTCGACTTATGTCCTGTGAAATAAACATTACGGAGTCCGGCGCCAAAACAATTTTATTTCTCAACCATTATACATCTACATAAAAATATATGCAGTGGATACCAAGATTCATTACGTTTTTTTCCTTTCAATACTGCAATTTACAAATCCGTGAGTCATTGAAGGAAAGCGGTGGTTGCTGGTACAACGACACCGTGTTTAACAATTTAACAAAGGAAGAGCGGCTGTGAATGTTAATGCAAATAAAGTAAAACAGCGGCAGTTAATCATTTGTTTTTTCCTTACTTTAAATATGCGTATAGTTTTTTCTCAAAACAGTATGTCCACCACAACAAATCTGACGTATCCATTATAAATTTCTTTAACTCTTTATTTGATATTACCTAACTCTTCACTTTGGTAATTGTATCCCAATTTTATTTAAAAATTTTGTTTCTCCAAATAATAACAATCAAAAATAAATAAAACAAAGAAGAATAACAATCAGTTACGATCCCCTATAAGGGAGATTCATTTGGGTTAATATAAAATGATATTGAAATATTTTGATAGCAAACAATGAATTTCAAGGTTATGTAGTTAACTACAGTATACAGTATCTAGATTGTAATCACTGCTTGACGTGGTATCAGAAATATTGTGAAGATGTTGTAAGGAGAAATGATAAATATTTCCGGCGTCGCAAGAAATATCAAAATCTAGATACCTATCGCAGATTTTTTTTTTTATTATTTTGTTGCCATGTTGCGCAACTTGAATTTTTCATGGCTCCACGATATACTTTATTTATCTGTGAATGAGATGTAAGTTAACCAATGAGAAATCTATTGACACACATTGGTATTGGAATCGCTTTAGAAATAAGTTGCTTGTTTTACAAATGAGACTTTTAAGACTATGTCATCATTGAGCTAAAATACGAATTGAGTAGCTTTAATATTATATTATAATGAAAAAAGATTTTTTGGTTTATTTGTACTAAACCGATTTTGAAAATCCTATTACATATAGTTAGCTGCTTTATCAGTAGTATCATAGCTATATTAAATTATAAATTCAGAAATGTGCGTGTCTGTTAATTATTACCCCTTAATGTCTATATGGCTAAAAGGATTCCTAATGGAAATTGGGAAGTGGATAGCTTGAATTCTAAGAGATGACGTAGACTTGAGATGACTTAGTATCTTGAGAAGATTACTGCGTGCCGCCAAGTAATTTATTATTACGTAGATAAGTCTTACTTAAAGATATAAAACACATTGACGCTGAAATTTTAAGTCATAAGTAATGCATCACTATCTACATTCTTCAGATACAATTTTAAATTTTATCCTTTCTTATTAGTTTACGTTACCGTATTGAACCAAATAATGTAATTACCTTAGTATAAAAAAAGTCTTGGGATATTGGACTTGGTTCGTGATTTTTTGTATATTAAGAAGTCAGCAAACGAGCAACTGTTATCACAAAAATATCATTAGCGTGTTGCCATCACTGGGACCTTTATACCGTGTCACATTTACCCAGATATTTCACTGCCTCTATCACCCTTCAAATCGAAATAAAGCAATGTGATGTGCTACTTAACGGTAGAAATAGATGAGAGTGAGGTACTAATGCATAACTTTGTTTTCTATTAAAAGGAATATAAAGAGCCTTGCTGTGAGGTACTGGCAGAGTAGATAGGATTTCCCTCTGTATCAGGAGTTGACTGAGGTACCGGAACCGACAGATGGTGGTATATCCATCCGAGGCAGTATAGCTAAAATTTATTGGATGAAGATGGGCAGCAGCATCGTCACGAAAGCTGCGCTCTGCGATTGCCAACACGCTTGCCTAGCGCGCAATTATGGGCAAACTTCCCCCTTCTTGGGCAGATCTATGTTCAGCAGTGGACTTCTAATGGTTGTGATGATGATGAGGAAAGAATTTAAAAGACATAAGGAAAACGTAAGTTTTAAATTGACAGTTACTAGAATTCATAAAATATTGCTATGTGCTCACAGTAGTAAACGTTCGCACGTGCAGAATAAATAAGTAGCTGTAATGAAATGCTCACGCGAAAAAACGCGGCAAATTTTGTCGCCCCGCGGTCTAAGCATGGCGTCCTTAGATCAAATTAAAATTATATGGTAGACGGTGTTGGTCATCACTATATATTATATGCGATTTTTACAAGGAATATTAAAAACATTTTTTAGATCTGTATGGTAACTGAAAATAAAAGCAATTAACTTTTTAAGACAGTTTATTTTACTTTTTAAATTTTGTGTTACCTGAAGCAACCGTTCTTAAGATTGACTAATAATATGGTGATAAAATATCATTCTAGATAAAATGATATAGTTCTATATAATAGTGAACCCCTATAAGTATTAAGGTAGTTACGTTTTCTTGACAAAGGAGATTTTCTGATTGCGTGAATATGCAGACACAAGAATAAATTAGGATCTTAAATCACACTATGAGATGTAAAAATATTTGAACTAAAAATAGACAATATGTTACCCGTCATATTATATCATGCATTTTTATACTAATTCGAAAAACAAGCGTACATTACTTTACAGTGAACGTTAGCGTAAATGCCTGTGCAGCCTAGAGACTCTTTTCATTACAAGGATATCACTAACCCACTGCAAACCTGAAGATATTATGTCAGTGATTATCCAGTGATTTCTCTGCCTCTTTGGTGGTAGAAATAGGTCAGTGCGAGGTAACAATGCAGACGACTTTTGTATGTGGTTTACACCATATTTAAATGCTATGCAAATTTTGTTTAAATTGGCAAACGATAAGCAAATTTTGTACATACTACTATTACAGTAGACATAGACTCTCGATATTTGCAATTAATGCGATTCTGTATGAGTAAAGACGTACGCTGGATTAGTAGAAGCTTAAGAGTATGTTATATCTTTAATGGATAAGAATTATTTATGTAATTATGCCACGATCGTTTTTGCTCGTGTTATGCTCTTCTATGTCTTTTATTACGCCAAACTGTAATTATACGTTTAGTTGTCTATTAAAAGGGTATAAATGTACTTCATCATATCAATCATTGGGTCCACTGCTTAATATAGGCAAGAGTGTTGGCAATCGCAGAGCGCAGCTTTCGCGAAGGGGCTATGGGCTAATTTGAGCTACACTGTTTCGAATAGATATACCGCCACCTGTCAGTTCTGGTACCTTAGTCGCCACTTACTGCAAAGACTACTATTCTACACTGCCGGTGCGTCACGACATGTAAATGTTCTTATATATAAATATTTTATAAGTAAGTAAGGTTTTAGTTTTAAAATAACAGGTTGTATATGTTTACAAAAGTATCGTCTGCACTTTGAAACAAGTTGCAGTTTCAAATTCTTAATCACCAGATAAGAACCTCCAGGAATCACTGACAAAAGCCATTAGCCATGTATTTATTTATATCTGACTAAGTGGTATTTACATTTACTATTGTACGAGTTGCATCTTTATTTGGATTTCTTATTTTGCATTGCATGCTAACCGTATAACAAACGTACTTAGTACTAGCACCATCATCAAAAATGTATACTTAACATATTTTTCTTTTTTATATAAAACCATGTCGACAAACAAGCAATGCAGTCCGCGTGATAGTAAGCGTCAGTGCAGCTTATAGAAGCTTAGAATATCACATTAATCTTAGTAATTTCACTGCCTCTCTAACCCTTCAGACCGGAACACATCAAGCGGTAGGTGAGAGTGAGGTACCAACGTTATGGTACCGACGGTACCAACAATATATACTTTAGCACTTTGTCACAGTAACGTCTACTATTGACCGTAGTATTCATGGTCTGTTTTTTTAATTCACGGTGACAAAGTCCTAAAGTGTGGATATACTTTTGATGCTGATTGTACATGAAACAAAGGAAAATCAATGAACTGATACCTACTTAAGATGGTCTCGGCAAGACTGGGTTGTAGCTTACGTTCAAGGTTTTTGCATTTTTCTCTATAACGTTGTCACAATGAAAGGAGAAGGGAAGGCTATTTTTATCATGCTACCTACTAAAATATTGAAGCAACTTAATGTTGTAGTTCATTCATCTTGCTGCTGGCAAATAAATTAAAAAAGAAAAAGATAAAATTAAAAGATACGGTATATTGTTAATAAATCATAATATGTAATAATTTCATCATTATCATACCAGCGTTTTGAAGTCCACTGCTGGAATTAGGCCTCTCCAAGAAAGGAGGTTTGTGCCCATAATTGCCGCGCTCTGTTGGCAATCGTAAAGCGCAGCTTTCGCAACGGGGATGCTACTGCTCATCCCCGCCCTGTGCATTTGAGCTGCATCGCTTCATATTGGTGGTGCCTTAGTCGCGCCATCGGGCCCGTCATATAAACACTATCTGTCCCGGCAAACGTTGATTAAAATAGGGGGTAGAAGGGTGAAAATAAAATAATACATGCTGTGTTTTTAATGGCACATTGAAAAATAATGTTTGTCCCAAAATTTAAAAAAAAATGTAAGGGTGGATAACCCTTAGGGGTAAATTTCATAAGAATTGGCCAAACCGTTTCGTAGGAGTACGGTCACTAACACTGTGACACGAGAGTTTTGTATATTAGAAGATATATACTCGTGTATAAATATATATTATTCCTGAAACATACTGTCATGTATTAATGATAAATTAATAATACATTACCTACTCTTCTCGTGTACTGTTATCGCGTGCAGTAATCGCATGATAGATTTATCTGTAAATTAGCCGTATAATATCGTAACTGTGTTAGACACGGAAGGTTGACTAAGGTCGGCCATTTCAGAAAAAATATGGCCGATCACTATGACTGTTCATCGACAAGGGAAATTGATGATCTGTATAATGTTCTCGACCAGTAATATAATCCAGTTTTTGGATTGAAATTTTTTTTGGATATTAAAATTGTACACATTATTAAATTGTTCAATTACGAAATTGATTTTTACCTGCACAATTCTCTGTCTTTATATTTGGAAATAATTTTTTTTTTGTACTTGATCCCTTTTTATTAGTATTTTTTGAAATTGACCAGGTTTCGAGTTTATTTATTATTGTAAATATAATATTTATAAATAAAATATATGTTATTTTAAGAAGAATGCGGCTTTCTATCATTTAAAGTATTTTCTAAATCGGTTTGGATCCTTTTGAGCTTATTCGTACAAACAAAAATACAAATATTTTCTTTTTATAATCTATATACATATATAAAAGGAAAAGCTGACTAACTGATCAACTGATTGACAGAGATAGATATTCAGAAACTTGAAACTACACAGGAGTTCCTTTTATAAAATAAGGAAGCACCTCCCAAGGCGGATAAACGGGGGTGTAAAGTAAGTATGAAACTTGACTGTTTTTTGAAGTTATTCAAATGAAATTCAGTATGAAGGATCTAACCAAAAACCGAAGGAGTATTTCATAGCATAATGTTTTATCACCTGCAATATGTACAAACATTTCAGTTTATAACTTTTACGAAGTATAATTTATGTAATCCGACTCTACTTTCACACTTTTTTAACACTTACTCGTATGTCTTAAAATCTCACATTGTCGTGTATTTTTTTTTCGTATTCGTATTTTTTTTTAATTTAATTGTTTATTTTTATTACAACTTAGTTGCCGGTAAGGTATTAAAAATAGCGGGTATAGCTGTTCCTTTTACTATAATTACATTGTCTCACTTATTGGGTGTTTCTAAAGTATTCGTTAAATGTGTAAAAAGCCGTGGATATTTAATAAGATTTTAAGGGTTTGAAATAAATAATGACTCTTATTCTTTTATCCTTATAAACTTCAATTTAAGGTAATAAGTGTTTTATATAGAATAAGGGCTAGTTTCAGCAATAAAGAAATATGTATATAGATATAAAAGATATTTTGCTCGAATAAGAACCAAGTGGTACTGGCAGTGTAAAAAAGTACCTCCTTCTGAACCTGGTATCGAAAAATAGCGGTATATCTTCATCAGAGAAGCTCTGAAATCTCGCTTGTAAAGCCACGCTCTGCGATTGCCAGCATGACTGCAAAGCGCTGTCATTCCGCGCCAAAACTCCTCCAGCTTGTTGATGCCTAAGTCCAAAAGTGGAAGTACGACTGATATGATGTAATAATATAATTATTTAACAATTTTGAATATTTTTATCAATTTTATGCAGCTATTATCTTTTTTAGTAGCAAATTTTTCATTTTATATCTGATGTTCTGGTTCCACTTTTCTCCAGTGTTCACGTGTCGATGCATCAAAGGCAATTTAACACCCCAGTCCCAATCTCATAACAAATTGTCACTGTATCCGCTATTGCATAATATAATACATAATAGATTGAGCACCTTAGCGGTTTGTAATGGTACTTAGAAGTAATACCACGTAGTGTTCATATTGCACGCTGCTAACAAAAAGTAAAGCCGGTTATATGTTACTGTGTTAATTGTAGTACTTTTTTATTATTTTAAACTATTTTAGATGTACTTGTTCTCTGAATATGAACTACTTGTACAAGAACAAAAAATACTTCGAGGTTTTGATCTTGATTTCTTATAAATAATAATATATACTTTATTATACTGTACGCCGTGAGGTACCGGTAGTGTAGAATAGTGCCTGCCCCTGTACCAGCTTTACGACAGCTGGGGGGGGTGAGGCTGAGGCGAGTGAGGTACCAGAACCGATAGATGGCGGTATATCCAACCGAAACGGCGCAGCTAAAATGCACAGGGCGGGGATTGGCAGCAGCATCCCTGTTGCGAAAGCTGCGCTCTGCGATTGCTACCACGCTTGCCCAGCGCGGCAATTATGGGCAAATTCCAAATTTGAGATGTTTTATGGTTGCTATGCTATTTTATTGTATTTATTTACTTCTTTAGTAGACTCAGTTATGATAAGCAAAGCCAGAGAACCACGAAGGTTGCCCTGTAAATTGTACAGCTATTCCGTAATCCCTATTAGTACAAATTCATAATGATGAATTAAAAAAAATACATTAGTTTTATTCACTCTTTTCCATCTAAAGGCTGCTGTCGCTTTTTGTGACAAGGCTGCCCATTGTAATTTTTAATTATAGTTCTCGTTTACATGTGTAATCTTGTGTCTGACACGAAATAAATAATAAATTATTATTTTTCTCTACACTAATATTATAAAGCTGAAGAGTTTATTTGTATGTTTTGTTTGAACACGCTAATCTTGCATGGCAATACTGGCTTGATTTGACTTAATCTTTTTCTTCGGGGTAGCCCATATATCTAGGAAGGTTTTAGACTATATAACATCACGTTACGACCAATAGGAGCGGATCATAAATAGAAAATTTTGCAAAAACGAGATTTGAAAGAATTCCTTGAGAAACTCGAATTTGGTCGGCCCAGCGCAATTTAGTGCATCTTTGCATCGAACCGCCGAACAGTGAACACGCATAGAACTGTCAGGGTGTCAGGCAACCTTGATTATTAATAATAATGATTGACTGTAAAAGTGTCGGGACATTATTAGTGGTTTAGATTTATTTTAAGTCAACCAACAATATCCACGAAACGCCCATTCAAATCAAAAAATTCGTAAGTAAGTAAGACACTGATGACCCTGACGACCCCACGGGATCATAAGAGTAAGCAAATCATTTTAGAGATGATAACTAAAGATGACGGACGTCAATCGAGTAGATCGTTCCCTCCCCGTTAGATATATTTTGTTTTTAAACAATATTTTAGAAATTATGGTGCTTTTAAAAATAAACTCGCCGGTGCCCGGCGAGACGGGTGAAGGGAAGCGAAGCTGACTTGCTAGCAAGTCTGCAAGGAAGGACACTAATAGTAAATTATATCACACTGACATTCACGCAGACGAATTCGCGGGCAGCAACAATTTTTTAAATACTAGCTGTGCCCGCGACTTCGTCCGCGAGGAATAGTTTTTTTGGGTACCATACCTCTTTACCTTAACTTATATAAACTTTGAATGTCATGTTTATTTATATCGAATGAATGGCCTGAAATATTTTCATCCCCCTTTTCGACCCCTTACAACCCTTATTTCGAATTAAAAAATAGGCTATGTCCTTTCTTAGGGTCTAAAGATTGTCAGTGCCAAATTTGATCAAAATCGGTTGAGAGGTTTAAGTGGGAAAGCGTAACAGACAGACAGACTGGCAGGGGTACTTTCACATTTATAGTATTAGTAAGAATAGTTACTACTCCAAAGCAATTCAATTTTTTTTAAACGATTCTGATATTAACGATCCGGTAATTCGTGTTAATCATGTCTCCATTAACCTTTCTGTCATAATGTGGTACGCACTTAACTGTTTTCATTTATCACCTTTATCGGCATCAGATAATAATGGGCTTTCGAACTTTGCGGGCCACGAACAATGGGCATCTATGGTATTGTCACATTCTAGGGCACGAGTACCGTTCAGGATGTGCGAACGATTAACGATGACTCGATTATCGATTGTCAACACGTTACTTTTACGATGCCTTGACGTTGTCCGTGTAGTGCCTATGCCAATTGTACAATGTCACTATGTCACCTGTATGAGAGCCGTTAGATTGTATTGATGAGTCATTTATAGTGATCTAAAGTACAAGCAGTTCTCTGTTTACTCCTATCTTCTACAACAGCTGTTTATGTAATTTTCTGGTGCTACTTGTATTAAGTTGTGGTAAGAAAAATAAAGTTTATTTTTATTATTTAAGTTATGCGATTCATAAACAAAACAACTACAAATGCTAATTCAAGGGCAGATTTTTATTTTTAACCTCCGAACTGGTTGATTCTATACTTAGTTTGGTGATATAATTGGCGTTTGGTTTTATTTTTTCTTTATTTACTTCAGATCGACAAGCGTACAGTCCACGTGATTGACGCCGGTAATATCATACGATAGCAACCTTGTAACTTAAATATTATTATATCACATCGCCCAGTAATTTCGCTGCCAACACTGCTATTTGGAGGTACCAATGCAGACGACCTTTGTATGAGGTCTACCTCATGTAAATATTAAGACTATTTAAACTTTAAATATACCTTTAAATTTAGAAATTTACTACAATATCATTTATCAAGGCAACGCGCCTGTGATTCCTTTGGTATCGTAGGTGTCTATAAGCGACGCCGATTACTTACCATCAGGTAACTCGTTAGCTCGTTTGCCCCCTATAAAAATTCAGAATTTATTCTGTAGTATTGATATTATTTTTTTATATTATTATACAAAGTACGATGAAGACTTCACGGATCATAAGGATCACCTAACCTAATACTCATTTGACGAGCCCAATGGTGCTGATGGTTTGATCTGACCCAGGACAAATATTTATATGATACGTTTTTTTTTTGTGATGTGTCCGGTTGTTGAATATATGTATTTTAGTTATAATATTTGTGATTCCTCTGTTGTCAGATGTCTGAAACATACTTATGTTTAAATCCGTGATAAGTTGCTTAAAACACTTGTTTTAAGTAACTTTTCACGGAGTCAGATTAATGTATGAGTTGTTGTGTGAATTTATTAAATTAAATAAATATTAAAAATATAGTGTCCAATCCGCTTTAAACTATATAGTCATAATACTAATATTACTGCGAGTTTATTCCATGAGCCACTATAAAGAAACAAGCTAAAAACGAGTGGTGATTAAGTTTCCATTAACACGTGGCTGGTGTTAATGAAACCCCTTATTAGTTCGATCACTAGAAAAAAGGAGCTATTATCACCATAGACTTTAACACGACATTCAAGGAGGTCCTCGTAAATACTTACTATGTTATCCATAAAATTGCATAGAAACCTATTATACATTGTGTAGTTGTACCAAATTAGAACGAATGAGAGTGACATAAATGTATATTCCGACTATAATATATGGAATTATCATAAAAATGTGTGTATCATAAGTATTAAAATTATGTGTCGATTTCGACCAAGCGTCATACTTTTTTAATGCATCGGTCTTTAAGCTTATAAAGTGTTTGTCTCCTTATCCGATATGTCACTGTCCGATGACATTACAATCATTTAAAGACCACTGCCCCAAGAAAGGGGAAACGTTGGCCAATGCGGCAATTATGGGCAAAAAAACCTCATTTCTTGGACAGGCTTATGTCCAGCAGTGCATCCAATGATTTTATTATTGTTGGTATTACCTAAAAATACGAGTGGAATATTTATCGAGGTCGCTTCACAAACATATTAAGCAAAATGCTTTCGGTTTATTGACCCTTGTCGACTAACAAGGAAAAGTTTTCTTGGTGTTATTTTTGGTAACACATCATTAGCGTGCATGTGATTCACGAAAATTAAGGATTTTTATACTTCCGATTGATATAAATAAGAGAACCTCGACCCCAGAATTAATTGAAAAATTCTTCTAAAGTAAATCAATGTTTCGTTTATATACACTCAGACCGAATGAGAATAGACTGAATGCATACCTATATTCTGAATTGCCTAGCTCCAAAAAAGTGTGACATCAGAATTTTAATGTGTAGTGTTAAAAGCTGCTAAGTCTCAATATAATAAAATAGAATGACGTTGTTCCCAAATGCAATTTAGTGTATCGTTGTGTTATTATAATTAGTAAACTTCCCACAGTAAAGGAATGTTTCCCGTATGAGCGAGAAGACACCATCCTTTTTGGGTAATTTCTGAAGATCTGATAAGCTTGAAGTTAGTCAACACTTAATACTCATGCTGCTCACTTCTTTACGCATCGTGTATATATATACACAATGCGTAAAGAAGTAGGTAACTTGCATAAATGTTTTCTTAACGATCCTATTCACGATGATAAGGTGTTGTTTTAAGTTTACGCATATAAATCATAACTGAGGTATTAAGTACTCGTTTAATGCTAAGATGTCCCAGCTCACGTTTATCTCTAATCTCTACCCCCATTGTAATGTAAATTACGTACATAAGGCATGATTATAAACGCTTCTGCAGCGTCTAAGTAATGAATAAATAGTACTCACATTGTTTTATTTATATCATAATGATCTAAAGCGACGCCCAATCTGAGAATAATTACTGATAGCCCCGAAGATATATTAAGTTCTTTTTTTAAATTCGACGACGAAACGGATTTTTATATATGGAAAAGGGGAATCTTACCAAATAACTCTTCGTTCAGGGGAGGTACCATTCTACTCTGCCTGTGCCCCCCCTCCCACCGCGAAAAAATAGTTATCGTAAGAATTGAAGTTTATTACACTACCCGTGAAAATGCAGTTAAATAAAAAATACAGTTATTTACAATGCGTAAGAGACGCTGAATGCACTAATAATTATAATTTATACAAACCATTATGTCTTTTGTATTACTTTTGTTTATAAAAAAACGTGTTTGTAAAATGTCATGCATGAATTGAATCACAATCTCGGGTCAACGAGAAACAACTTTGAAAGTCACCTGTGATATTATTATAACTAAAAAATGTAACACATGAACAAACTTCTACTCTGTCATGAGGTACCGACAGAGAAAAATAGTACCAGGTGACGTATGAGGTGACTTAGGTACCAGAACCGACAGATGGTGGTATATCCATCCGAGACAGTGCAGCTCAAATACATAGGGCATAGGAATGGGTAGCAAGCTGCGTTCTGCGATTGCCATCAAGCTTACCCAGCGCGGCAATCATGGGCAAAATTCCCCCTTTATTGGGGAGGCAGGAGGTCCAGCAGTGGACTTTCAATGGCTGTAATGGCATTTTAATGATAATTTCTCATATTATGGTCCGAATATACATTTACGTCACTTACATTTGTTCTAACCTGGTACAACTACACAATGTACAATAGGTTCCTATGCAAATCGTATTGCTTCAAGCAGTTATCGATAGCACAGTATTTACGAGGACCTATCCTTCAATGTCGTGTTAACTAAAGTTCATGGTGATTTTTGTTGTTGACCAGCGGTTATCGTAGTTTTCCCATGAGAACTTTTGGTAACCCTTATTTGCAAATAAACACAATCACGTACTAAAACGATGCTAAAAACATTCGAGGGCATTGTTGGCTATTCAATATTCATGTAATTGCGGTTGTACACGAAATAATTCTCAGCAAGTATTACACTGTAATCAACGGTTTATTTATGATGGTCTAAATTGCATGGTGAGTCATCATGTAGTTCAGGCCGTGGAAAACATGGAATAAGTATTATTATTAACTGAAGTTTAGGTCTTCCACTCCCTTCTTATTGATGTTAGGCGGATCTTCAGGGTCGGTGACTTCAACTTAGCGAGCCTCTTATTATTCAGTCGGAAGATGTACTAAGGTTTGTTGTTTGATGTGAAGTTATTTCATATTAACATAATTATGCGGGTTATCTTGATTGCAAAATAATGTAGTTGTAACAAAAATTAATTATTCTACATCGAATTTAATAAATGATTTGTTGACGTTGTCAACAAATACGTCAAAATCCGGGTGAGACGTAAGGAATGCGTTAAAAGCGACATTAAGGTGATTGCGCACCTCTAGCGCACGCGCTACAGTACGACATGGCAGAGGCGCAAACATCCGATGTCTACGACTGGATCGAATGCGCTGTTGGAATTTATAACAACAGCGGAGAAAAGAAATGTTATTTTTTCTAACTTAAGTCTATATTTGGCCTCCAAATACATGCACTAGATTCTATTGAACTTCTCACTTGGCTGATTAAGAATATTCGTAGTGAATAGTTGATTGCGAAGGTTGTGTATTTTCCATAACTGTTTTTTATAACTATAGCAAGGTAAACAGTACATGATTGGAACTTATCAATTTTTAAACATGACAAATTCAATACTTTTGCGTGCCTTGGTGTCAGTGTGTGTCATCAAACGTTATGTAGAATGGAATGGTGGTAAATTTTACATATAGATAATTGATTATTGAATTCTTTCTCGGTTAAGTCATAGAAGCGTGTCCACATAGCTATAACACAATGCCGGTTATCATGCCGTATGAGTACGTACATGTAGCAATTAACGTAAGTAATAAATAAGTGAATCGTTGTTTAAATAATACATAAATTAAATATTAAAAAATTGCTTAAATAAAATAAAATAAAACTTTATTACCATCTGCTGAAAGGTACCCAAAATATATATTTATATTAGACCAAACTGGCATACCGCCCGCGTGGTAGTTTCTGCAGCCTCTAGACGCTTGTATTATCACAAGAATAACACTAGCTCGTTGCCAACTTTGTGACTTGAAGATCTCATGTCACATTACCCAGTAATTTGACTCTCACACTTCAAACCGGATCACAGGAATGTTGGACAATGGACATTGAATTTTGGCGGTATATGTGGGTGAGAGTGAGGTACTAATGCAGACGACCTTGTAGAAGGTCTACCTCATTTAGACCTAATGTAGAATATAAGGTCACGTAGACCTTTTGAAGAATAAAATACTTCAACATTCACATGAGACATGCGTTACAGGTCACCGGTTGACAAGTGCTTATGATTGATTGCTTCTCATTCAAGTCACGATCATAAATTTATGTCTTTGACCTGGTCAATTCCGTAATCTTCATAAGGCCAAAGAGATCATGCGTGCCCTCATATTTAGTACTGGGCAAGATGGTAAGGATCCTAATATTAATTATTAAAATACTTGACAATTTAAATTATAACCATGTACATAAGCTTATTTGTTTATTGCTCTTCCAATTTGAACTTTAAACCTTCAACAGTAATGTCTCGTTACATACGTACGGGCAAATAAAATGGATCAAAGCGATTACATCCGGAGTCTTCAGCGAGGAGGGGCCATCTGATCACGCACTGACCCGACACACGGCACCAACAATGCGATAGTTCTCTCTTTATTCGCATAACCGATGGATTGGTGTCCGTTCCATGTACCTACTCTTGGATGTCTGTACGCGTATCGAGTGTAGCTACTTGTAATATAAACATTCACACGCATGTTTTATATACAGATTTGGTACGGTGTATCTTAAAGACTAATTCTAACGTCGTCATTATCATCATACCAGCTATTTGAAAGTCCGCAGCTAGACATAAGCTTCCGAGAAGAGGGAATTTTGCCCCTAATGCCGCGCTGGGCAAGCATAATGGCAATCGCAGAGCGCAGTTTCGCGATGGGAACGCTGCTGCCTATCCCCGCCCGTTTACATTTGAGCTTCACTGTTTCGGGTGGATACACCGCCACCTGATGGTTCCAGTACCTCAGTCATCACTTACGACACCTGGTGCAGGAGGAGGTACAATTCTACACTGCCACACGGCAAGCATTAATAGACAGGTACATTCTTCTGGGGTAACACAGTCTGTTAATATATCAACCAAAAAGTAGAAATCTTACCTAAAATGGAAACATGTAAACGGATTAGTATTTTTGTAAGTTTGTCACAAACAAACACAAAAATTACAGGTACAAAGGTTAGAAAGTATTCAATTTCTAGAAAGTTTTATTATCAGCAAATAACAGGCTATATTTTATCCCCATTCCCGATTCTTGCATCATTTCCCGGTAAACTGCATTTGCGGCCGATTTGATATTGTGGGAATGCTCATATCCTTTCGCTTCTTTACAACATACTTTTTAATTCATTTTCCTCGTCTTATCTCCAAACAGGTTTCGATTTGAACACGCTTTTATAATTCTTGGTGGTAAGAACGAGAGATCCCTAAGATCATCGGATAATTTAACACTCAAAGCGCCTGCATATTCTACTGGGTTTTAAGGTAAATCATTCGCTGTTAAGGCTATATTGTTGAATTACGCTACCTGTAAATAGATACATCAGGCGTGCGCAGTCCACATTTGAGCGGATATTGGGGTAACATTACCAGACATTATAACTACTTATTCAATAGAAAACTGCGATATGAATTATTTTAATTAATGGCATAGTATGTGAGGATTTATTAATTTAAAAATTAATATTATATTTATATACGTATTATTATTTAGATGTATATTGTTTCGATATTTAACTTTAGTTTATGTTCTTTTAATAAAATCAGTACCTACACATCGAACTGCCAAATATTATTTTTGCAAAAAGTTTGCCTAGAAATGCTATATGGCTGCCAACTAACTGCCTTTCTTAAAATTTGTCCAAAATATATTATTATTATTATACTTCCTTCTACTTCTGTTACCAGAAAAGCAGCAATTTCAGAAAGGCGTATAAAGTGATACTCCACGATAGAATGTTCCAGTCTTAAATTAGGCATATTAGAGAAATGAGAAACTTTATGAAAAAAAATGTGCAGATGTTTATTATAATTTTACAGTAAAACTGCTTGATTGATTTTGGTCTATAACACACACACAATTTTTTGCTGCCGTTGTGTCGCATCGCCTTGCGACCGCTTTAAAACTCCCTGTCGGTTTGATTTCATCCGAAATCAGCAACATCCGTCGCCCTATTTATTTATATATATTTACATACAAACTACACATTACGCGTTGCGTTATAGCATGCGCAATAACATTTACATCCTCAGCTCCTTAACTCCTCTTGAACAATGTTTTTCATACCAAAATTTTAAATTTCTTGACCTCTTGTTGAATCTGTCAGTTAAATTTGGTATTTTTGTATGTAGGTACCTTATTAAATCACGCTACGTTAATAAAATAATAATATGTCCTTGAGGAGATCAAATACTTATAATCTTTTCAATAGGACCTAAACAAGTCTGTAAGGGTTTCCGTTATTCTGTAAGTTAACTTGAAACAAAGTTACAACACGATTCATTCTTGCGTTATTGCCGGATCTAAATCCGTCACCATTTCGGACACTCCTAACCCATGCGTCATACAGATATAAAAATAATAAACAAGGTGACTTAAAAACAAACAATAGATAATAATCCCAGATGTATTTAACGTCAGTCAAACGTATAAGAGTATTTTAAGTCTCATTGTTCGCAGTATCAATGTGTGTGATGAGCGCATGGATTTTGTCATGATAACCTTTGTATATGTTTACTGACCGATTTTTGTGATTTTCCAGTTTTGTTACGGTGTAAGTAATACAATACAATTGGGTGCCTATATACGAAATGTAGGTACGGTAAATGCAATCTTCTATAATGATGTTTAAATTCTTAAATTAATTAATTGTGTAAAAAATTAGATAATTATGGCATCACAGTATTATATATTTTTAATATAGTATAACGATAATTCTTTACTTTAAAATGAGATTTGCGATAAGCATTAAACTCACCACACTAATGTAGGCTGTTGAATGTATTTCATAAAATTATGTAAATAACATAGTATAATAACAGTTTTAATACTGGTATTTATTATCTAACAACAAATCTAAAATTTTAATCTTTTAGTGACCTCTAGTGACTTTATATTGAAGTAAATACATTCAATCGATCATGACAATTTGCTTAAGTTCCATAAGTTTGTACTAGATGTCGCTATACAGCAATATTTATATAGTACTAATAATCACTGCAAGATGGCAGGTGTATAAAATAGCCAGCAAGAGAGGATTTTTTAATATTTTTTTTGATATTATTAACAAAAATAAGCGATACAAGTTTTGTTCAGCTTTATTTTTGTTCTATTTTATTAAGTAAGTTACTAAGTTTACTAATATTTTTACTACTTAGTCAACAATCAAGCCACGAGACACCTTGTGGTCTAAAAATATTATATCATAAATTTACCTATTAATTTCACCTTTACGGAAACTCATTTTCACCTTTCGAACCAGAATAAAGCATTCCTAACACTATAATTTGGCGGCAGAAATATCTGGGGTACCAATACCAACGATTAAAGAGTACCTACCGATCATAAGAAGTTTGTTTACCTCTAATAATTTTAGTAAGTGTCTGAATATGAAAATGTTTAATTGTATATTTTTTTAATAATGTCATATCATACATTTTTAAATTAAATTATAAGCAAATATTTAGTTGTGACCTTTGTAAAGATCCCTCTAGGAATGTTATGTTAAAGTTTTAGTAGATTCTATCAGCAAATTTATAATTTTCTCATATTCATGTTTTACTACGATAAATATATCTAATGTTTGCTGGCTATTTTTAAAACAGAATTATGCAGTTTGTGTACGTTTGCAGATGGCACTAACTGATTAGCGTGTACTGAATAGTGAACAGTCAGTCAAAAGTTTTTATATTATACTTCAGGGGTCAATGAACTTAACTTTTTGTCGATGATGGTTTTTATATAGGTATTTTGAAGATGAACGTAATAGCCGAACTGGAGTGTATCTGTTTAATTACTAAGTATTACTCTATGTTATTTTGGAACACCCTCTTTTAAACTATAACCTTTGACGTCAAATTCTTTGAAACAATGATAGAATCTCTATATACTTTAAAAATCAAACGCTACATGCCTTCTATGAAGACGTGACGTGACGCCCACATTACCATTGTCACAAAACCAGTCAACCTAGAATCCACAGCAATCAACACTAAACATACAATTTTTATCCCTTATAAATTGATACTAACACCCCAGCATGCTACGTAAAGGCCTTCTATACGTCACTTACTGACTTTAAGATAATAAAAACCTATAAAATTATATAATTTTAAAGGATTGACACTGCATATAACACCTGATATACTATTTCTCAAATTTCCGTGACACCAAATTCGCACTCGTAAATGAAAATTGCATTAGGTAACTCAAAACTAATTTTTCCTTTTAAATATTTTGAAATTACCGTAAATGATGATTTATTATGCGAAACATATACCCTAAAGTGTATTATATTCACATTAAATTAAATTTATGAATTACTATTCCGAATGAAAAGTTTACAGAACACGTTATCCGTTGAAATGTTCGTCAAGGGATTCGGCATATCGTTTAAATTTGGTGATAAATTGCGTGATCTCTAGAGTTTAGGAAATGTATTACATATATTGAATTAATGCAACTTTGGAGTGCTTAATAGAGACGCCTAATTAATCAAAATTATATAATAATTAAAAATAGGTACTAATAGGAAACACAAGAGAATTTTAACACGTCATTTTATTATATTATTCGGGAAAACCATTAATGTAGTACGATAAGCATTCGATGAATCACTACAAAGTATAAAACAAAGTCACTTTCTGCTGTCTGTCCCTATGTATGCTTAGATCTTTAAAGCTGCGCAACTGATTTTGATGCGGTTGAGTGAGTCAAGAGGAAGGTTTATATGTACAATACATGCATAATGTAGCAGTGAAAAACTAATATTTAAGAGGTTTCCAATTTGATGTTGTAAATAAATACATTATTTTTGCAATTACATTGCAAACGCCGGTTAACCCGTTAAGATAGATCAAAATAATGTATTGTACACATTAACAAAGTCCGCGATGGTACATAAGTATATACCTACCCATATTTAGGGATAACACACAATAACCATTTTCTATCCTCATGTTACTCGTGTGGAGCCGAGGTGGGTTGCTAGTTGAGATTTACTTAATTGTTAGCCAATACATATCAACTACGTACTAGCTAATTAAAATTTTAATTATTATCTCATACAATAACAGAGTCTCCAATCGGTCCTCTCCCTCTCTGTCTGAACGTGAGAACTAGCGAACGGATTTTCTCAATGCATGTTGATTGCAAATATTGCGCTTCAGTTGAAATTCTATGTGAATTGATTTAAATACTTAAGGATTTCTTAATAACACACATGGTCGAAACTAATACACTACTTTTTGATGACAGGTCGCTACCAATGCGAAGCCGTGATGAGACGCTAATCCATAATAAAACGGCTGCCATTGCATATTCGCCATTTTCTACATCGCTTATTTTAATACATGTATACTTAATACCATTTCATAGATCTACGCGCATTGATCAGAATAACGGTGCCTATTTCCTCGTGTTTACATTAAATCTGATACAGAATACCAAGTTGCTCACGGCCTTTATATTAACACACACTACTAAGAAGATTTTTTTAATTTAAAACTACACTTAATCAGGTACATGTTTTTACTGGAGCACTGTGAAGCCACATGAGATTTGACTGTCGCTACGGCGACTCACACAAGCAAACATAGTTGCACACTCTGGTAGGTACTCTTTGGTAGACGCCGCGCCGGCGGGAGCGGCGCGGCTTTGCTTTCAGTATTCAGCAAAAAGTTGGCTGACGTCACCGCATGCTCGGAGCGCGTGCGCCGTCCCTCCTTACCCCGCGGCCGGTCCCCGCGCACCTCTATAATGGCGGGTCGAGTCTGAACTATTCGCCAGTCGCAACACTCGCGGCCCCGTCGAATCTCCGCAACTTATCACCCCTCGCGATGCATCCCCTACTCACACCCCCACACGGTGCTACCAACGTCACGTAGCTTACCGACGCTCCTTAGTTTTACTCATTAGCATAAAGATTCTTTTGTTTTCCACTCTTCCCCTTTCATCATGGTGTCTCAGTCTCGCGGCGCGCACGTGCTCGTTTGGGAACAGCCTGGCTTGGAAGATCAGCGGCCCCAAAACCATGGCGGTGAGTTTGCCGGCTACCCGTGACGTCATTGCGGACGGCCACTTGTTGAGATATGCTATTTGATAACGCTAACGAGGCGAGCCGGGAAAGTGCCGATAACACGCGTGGGAGGCCTGTTGATATGATTATTTCATTGAGTGATAATTTTCGTTGATCCCCCATGGTGGAAATTGGATAGGTTCAAATGTATAATATTCATACGCTGACAAGTTTTTGTAGAACTTGAACGTGATCGTGTTTTATTTTTTCTCGGTCGTAAAAACTTGCGAGAATTATGAAGTTTCGCTTCGCATCCACTTTGAAGTTAACTAGGTCAAAAGTTTAAAAAAATATATTATCTTCTCTCCAAAGATTTACTGCGAAATCTTAGAAAAAGTATGTATGTAAGAAGCGGAAGTAAAATATATTGACAGCATTCACTCACTTATTTCTTTAAAAAGAATAATTACATAAAAAATAAATACAAAAATCCTTTTAAGTTTATCAAATAACTCAACTCGAATTTCATGCGAGAAAATTTTCATAAACGGATAAATAAATTTGTTTATGTTAATTCCATAATTAACTTTTTACGTTATTATACATGTGAAACTACGTATACTACTGAAAATTCTTAGAAGTCATACTAATATGATCATGAAAGAAACTTGAGAGCTTGAGTTATTACATATTTTAAATTTGAAACCGGAAGATGGGATGTCTTGTTGATACGGTATTTTCGCATGATTTTACTTTAATTTCTGTTAATATTCGTAATTCACTGATTCGATTGATTAGAAAAAAGGTTATAGGATGTTTCCTAAACATATAATGCATAAAATAAATCGAGCCGGGTAACCAACTATTGCTATGTATGCTGCTATCAGAAGAAAATTGATGACTTGTGAGTTTGCCGCCAAATTAATGTGTCATTTCAAGCATGAAGTTTCATAGCGCTATGACTGAAACCTCTTTTAACGAAATCATTTTAAGTAATACTGGAAGCCCTAAGCAAGCGTAGGTGGTAGCGGAAGTTATTTTTATTAAATACTTGTGCATATCTTGTATAAAATAGTGCTGTATTTTCTACAAGACTATATTATACAGTATATCTAATGACTGTATCACCACGTTTTCTTGTCGCTAAAACTACATAATATGACAGTTTCTATATATACCTAAGCCTTTTACTGTTCCAAAATTAATAAAAATTTGTAAAAATGTGAAATATTCCTTGAATTACTGTCTTCCTCTCATTTGCACAAACAAGCAGCCAGTTTGTTATCCTAATTTGTTTCAATGCAATTTGCGTGTGATACGCATAAGAGCAAAAAAGTTGAAGTTTTACAACCACAACAATATCTCAATATTAGGTAAAATGAAATTAGGAAAAATACATCTTTAATTTGATGAAAGCTTAAAAAGTGTTTTGTTTTTGCTGTCCTAGTGATTCTATAATCAGTCATTTTGTTATATAAGTGTATTAAATATTGTTAAAAAGTATAGTAGTTGAGCCGTTAACTTTAAAATGCTATGAATGGAATTATCATAATGCTACTTGTTTATTCTCTGTTGCTCTAAATTAAAAAAATATAAAATTACAATTTTTTTTATTTCTTTATCTTGCGGCTATTGCATATAATAACTTGTAAAAAAGAAGCGTATAGAACAAGTGAATATTAAAGTGCGAGTGAGCCAGCTAAAAATACAGCTCTTAAAGTTTTGAGACATTATAATATAAATGTGTCGTGGAAAAAATCTTTATTTGAATCCGAACGGTGTGGAAAGACGTACGATGTATAGAATCCAGGGCCATTACATAACAGAGTACTAGACATATCCACATGTAAATATATTATCCCTCTCACGTCTTAAATTACCTTTATGTGGTAATTACCTATTTTGAATTATTATAGGTAATTTTCAAGTAGTTGACAGTCCTACAATGCTATTGTATGACAATCTCGTTATGTTCTCACAGAGCGTGTCATCTACCTGACTAATAGGAAGCGGTTGCTTATTACAAATTGTGCCTCAGATTGCACTATTAAGCAAACACGTGTTATACTTCTAAAGCCATTTATTAAGGTACTTAACCATAGACTATATTTGTCGGGAATATTTTGGTATTATCATCATCTTACCGGCTATTGGAAGTCAACTGCTGGACTTCCAAGACTTCCCAAGAAAGCTGGAATTTTGCCCATAATTGCGGCGCTGGGTAAGCGTGTTGGCAATCGCAGTGCGCAGCTTTCGCGACGGGGATGCTGCTTCTCATCCCCACCCTATGCATTTGAGCAACACTGTTTCGGATGCCTTAGTCGCCTCTTACGATACCTAGTACCAGGGGGTGGTACTATTCTACTCTGTCGGTACCTCATGGCCCGTTTTGCTATATATTACTAAATTTGTAGAGATCTAATCTATTTACAAAATTTCAGTCACCTGACAATAACTGATATAGACCCATACAGCACATACCCTAGTTAATTTCAGGATAAGTTAAAAATATTAACTAATTACTTTTATTTTTTAAGAAATTATTCTTTCTATAAAATGTATATCTTCGATCTTTATCGATATTTTATCACGAAGTAGTGCCTCTTGTTATTTATCAAATAAAACTGCACAAGAAATTATTTGCAATGTATTTACAAGTAGAGTAAAAGCGATAAACGTGTAGAGAAAAAAAAGTAACTATGAAAATGTTTAAAGTGATAAAATATGACATTCAAACATATATCACATATTTATTATTCTCTTAAGAAAACTATTAAATTAGGATGTTTAAGATTATAAAGGAAAACTAGCCGTAATATTAGATCTAAAATGCTATTAGTGATTAATGCGGGAAGATTAAGTGCATAGTTTACCAAGTTTAATTTGTAGTAGTGTAATCTGACAAAACATGCAGGCTCAGAGCAGCTAGAAGGGTCTGCATGATTAATACGACAGTAAATAAAATTTTATGTACATATACCTAATACGTTCTATAAATTAACGATGATTAAACAAAGATGTACTCATTGGTATTTGGACTATTACAGGTATCAAATCAATGTAACTGTCAACACTAGACAGATTATTTCGTGTCGGTGTTGCCAGATTATGACGCTGTTATGGCCCCAAGGCCCCGTCTCACCACAATGGTTTTATTGTGCCCCTTAGTCATACCAACTGAGCACAATCCTGTTTTTGTTATGTTGTCTTCGGCAAGTTTCAGTAGAAAATCTTATTAAATGTCGAATGATATGTAAAAAGTATGACTTCAAGCATCGCATTTTTAAACGGGCTATAGGTACTTACTTATTAAAAATAAATTAATACTACTATGACTTCTTGCTTTAATAAAAAATCGGATATATATTTTTAATGATTACTGTTATTTTTAGAACTTCCGTTTCTCTTAAGTTTAACTTGAATTATTTCAATTAATAAGGCTGATGCGATACATATAAAAACAACTATTCTGATATTAATTAGGCGAACTGTAATGTTTTTTAAAATAATATGGACCTTTTTTTTCTCATCTTGTTAAACCTAATGGTATGGCCATGGGCAGGTTAGTAGTAATGACGCAAGCCTGAAATATTTTTTCAATACGTCACGTTCGATGGACTTTGAACCGCCAAGTTGTCTACGCAAGCGTTGTACTCGCTAATGTGACGTGTTGAAGTTAGCACCGGTAATTGTCTGAAAATAAATATGTTTATTAAGCGGTGTCCTTGATTTTTGTGATACTGAATTCCCAAAGGCTGTTTTGATTTAATTTGACTTGAAAGTAGGTAGTTTGTGCCAGATATATGGCGACCATCGCTACTGGCGTATTGTGTGTTAACATAAAGTAGGTTATACATTCTTCTAACCCTAGTTGGTTAGAAATAATGTACAAAGAATATGCTAGCGGTTTCGGTTGAGTCAACATTAACCAATATTTATGCCATCTCTATTATATTGTAATTTCGTTCGACGGATTATAAATAATCACAAGGAAGTTTATACACAACACACATTTATACACAACCTGGATAGGCCAAATTGTAATTGTATAATTTTAAATTATACAATTACAAATTGTAAATTATAATTGTGGGTTGGTCTAAATAAACAAATAAAATAATAATAAATTCACACGATATCTCATACATTGATAAGTACGAATATTATCATGTATATATTTGTGCTGGGTGGAGATCGAACCTACGCCCTTCAGCACAAGACAGAATCACTACCATCTGTGCCACCGAAGCCGTTAATAGCTCCCGCTTTTTGGCGAAGTGAAATCACGTTTCGGATAATGCAAGTAGACGTCTGCCAGACGTAGGTACAAGGAAGTAGATAGGGTTTACAATTTTATGGTGTATATTTTTTTTAACAAAGTAGTATAGATCAAAACTAACAAAAATGTATTCAGTCTCTTTAGTGGTTTACTATTTCATTATGGATTTCTTTTGCATACTTATAGACGAATATGTTTATAATTCAACTATTGATAAATTTTCGCCTTAAAATTTTATTGTATACTTGAATATGTACTATACTATATAGGTACTTGTACACAGAGATTTTTGCACGGAAATTGGCATTTGACAAATGATACGTATGTCATTATGATATGATGGAATCCGTTACATAAGTGTTATAAATGACTTATCACGGTGCCAGGTCAACGTATGTTGTTGAGTAAATTATTATTATTATTGTACTTATGTCAATATAATTTAAGTAACAGTTTCATTACTGACCTTCCCTTTATTTGTTTAATAGTGACAGAAAAAGCAACTATCTTAAGTATTGCCTCCGATTTCAATAACGTACATGAATATATTGAACGTTGAAATATCTAATCTCAGGATGCCAGAATTGCACACGCTTACATTTGTATGTTTTATAATGTAAAAAGCATTTAAAATGTAAAGCATTCATCTGAGAATATAATAGCAATTGTTATATATACAAGTAAATATAGATAAGTTTTACTGCACTCGCGTGTTTCCGTAAAAATAATCCTTACTAATATTATAAATGCGAAAGTAACTCTGTCTGTCTGTCTGTCTGTTTGTTACGTTTTCCCGCTTAAACCTCTCAACTGATTTTGATGAAATTTGGCACAGACAATCTTTAGACCTTGAGAAAAGACATAGGCTATTTTTTAATTCGAAATAAGGGTTGTAAAGGGTCGAAAAGAGGGATGAAAAATTGTATGGAAGTATCACTATTTATAGAGCTAGAAACTTGAAACTTATGTTTCAGGTCATTGTTTATATTATATAAATAAACATGACATTTAAAGTTTATATAAGTTAAGGTAAAGCGGTATGGTACCCAAAAAACTGTACCACGTGGACGAAGTCGCGGGCACAGCTAGTAAATAATAAATCTATCTGCTAGTTTAAATTCATCCGTTTTAACTAGCAGGCAGCTGATGACGCAAATTAAGAAAAAAATAGTTTTTTCCTTATGGATTTGTTCTATGAGGATGGTGGAAATTTTCAAAAATGGAATTTAGTGAAATAGGGACAACACACCAAAACTTATATTTTATTTCAAATTCCACTTTTAGATTTATGTTTTTGTTTATATTCTTAGATTAGGATATGACGAGGCTTACAAATCCTTATGGATAAAAGCCTCGACAAATATCAGATAAGAATAAAAGTTAATTTTTATTATTCTCCCATATTTAAGATTTTAGACTGTTTATTCACAACGCTTCAATTATTTTTATTACATTTTATTATATTTATTTATTTATTTATATTAAATTTGGCGTTAAAACACGAGGCAACCCTGTGGGTGAGCCCACCTACGCACTGGTTACACAATGTCGTACGTCACACACTACAAATATTACTCACCACCACGGCGGAACCAAAACCAAGAATGAGTATATAACCGCAAACATATCGTTCATCGCCTTTATGATCTTCCATTACACACATAACTATTGTTGCTCTAAACTAGATTTGCATCATTTTATTATGATAGATCGACATTTACTGCGAACTTATTTTGTACCACTAGCGTCATAAATTTATAACATTTTTATTTTGGGTAGAGTTGAAGCTTTTGCTTTTTGAAAAAAATAGTTCAACGTTTCATTAATAGATGTCACTATTAAATAAATGTATGTACGCGCGAAATTCAAAGCTTACTATTACTAAAGCTATACTTTTTATAATAAAAACAAATAAAGAAGAAAAAGCTGGGTGATTTTGACTTTAGTATAATATTAGCCTCGTATTAGCAGAATCCTCATCGCGTAATTGCTCTCTGCCATGGCCACCACGCTTGCCCGGCAAGGCAATTATGGGCAAAAATCCTCGTTTCTTGAGGAGACCTACGTCCAACTGGACTTTAGATGACTGATATGCTGATGATAATATAAATTAAACTTAAATTTCAATGTTACATTTTTCCAGGATAAAATGTACCCTATGTGCAAATACAGTTTATAATGTATGTCTGTGCCATAACTCATCTACTTACATTCCTTCAGCAATTTCTGAAATTATCATGTACAGACAAATAGACAAAATATTAAAACGATATTGTGGCCAAGCTTGTAAGTTGAGCCATGATATATTTATAAGCTCGTCCCACAAGTTTTTTTTGCTTATTTGCATAAAAGTCGTGAACGTATCATCCATTCACGTCTTTTGTTCGTGATATTTTACTTTACTACTTTTTTGATATAGAACTGGAATAGTATCACGGAATAACAACGTGAAACCAGTGAAATGATGACCGAAGCATTATAAATGCTGTACACTTAATAGGTTTTTTACACTGACTCATGTAGTACACACAGCAACAGATCAACCTTTTCAAATCTGTCAAAACATCCAAATCGGTAATATTCGATAATAATAATATGAAAGCGAAACATTGAGTTTCAAATTGACAGTAAAAATTTGACACACCGTACATGCGATACGCAGATGAAATTGTGATCCCGTAGATCACAATTATTAAATTAAATAGTTAATTCGATAAACGAAAATGGCGCGTTTTACGTATATATACATACTACTAAAAAAAGGAAAGGTTTTTAGCAAGATTTCTATAAAAATCGTTAAGCAAGTATAAGATCAAACATGATTCCCCGATTTTGTTATCATTAGGTTTTTTTTTCAATTGAGTATTTTGACAATTGACTATTCGAATACGTGATATTAGAATAGAATAATTAAAATGTTCCTATTCTCTGAATATTGACTATTCCTCAATATTCCACAGACAAATTCGATTTAAAGTAAAAGACACAAAAAGACTATAAAGTGGCGGTTTAAAAAACCGTTTACAACGAATAACTTTTTTTGTTGCGAAGACTGATCGTTTCCTTATTTTTATTGCTTCTTTCAAAGAGTTTTAAACGAGTATTATACAGTATTTTATCTTACAATCAGGTTTTCGGTGGAATTCGCGAAACTGATCGCACAAAAACTATGCTAATCAATTTATATTTGTTAAATAACATTATAAATGGGTAATTTCACTGTCTCTCACCGGAGCACTGAAACACAGCAACACGAACATTGTAATTTGCCGGTAGAAGTAGGTGAGAGAGAGGTACCAAACAACCTACCTTCGTATGAGGTTTACCTCTGAGGCACGAATGCTTGCGCGAACTTTTGCTAAAGAAAACGTTAAGTTCATATTTGGAAATTAAGTATATTTATTCGATTTATATTATTAGCAGCCTTGCAATATTCAATCAGTCTAGATAATAGGTAGATAGATACAAGATTGAGAAATATATATCAACGTTATCATTCCTTAACAAAAGTTACGATAGATACTAACAGTTGAAACAATTTTCCCCTGTTTATAACCATCGACTCATCACAGTCAGAAATAAAAACTGAAGTTTCACCCCTTCAATCATCAGCTGAACGTCTGCAGGAATTACGTCACGTGCCTCGAATTTTCTTTGCACGTGATAATTTAATACGTGCAAAGGCTGATAGACTATATTCAGAGATGATCTTTAAGTAAACTATTTGTAGAACAACAACAAAGACAAGAATAACAAATGATAATTTTATCGTATATTTACTTGTTAAATAGAAAAATAAATTATCATTATGTCGAAAAGCAATTCAGAAAACAACTTATGTTCAAATTATTTATTAATATTTCTCATGCAATATTATATGATATTGTTAATTACATAATTACATTAAAAAATCTAAGTAGTAACAATAACAAATCCCAGAATCTGTTCTTGCAAAGAAACCGGTTTTAACCGGCGTGTTTTTTCTGTTTGTTGGCTGTTGGCAAAAAATATAAATTATTTATTCCTGGGGGATTTCGGAACAGAAAAATGTCCCAACGGGCTGGCGGTAGACTTGCCAAGACAGACGTGTGCATTGCCTATTAATAGACATGCTTAAAACACCGAAAATATTACAGATTACAGGACGGCGTTTGGAATAGGTAATTGAAAAAGGTTATTAGCCTAAAGTTTTATTTCAAGTTAAATATACTCCTAGTCTCAGGCAGTTGTAGGTTTTTTAATGTTCGATGAAATCGATGTTATCCATAATTATATTTACACTTAGGTAGCAATTCCATAAATACATGGCAATCATATTGATATAGAAATCTTCAAGGTGATTTTACACAACATCTCTTATATTGACCTGACTCCAAAGTAGGTCGCTTTAAGCACTTATGTTACGGATGTCAGACAACAGA
>JACJUM010002525.1:4066157-4088387 GCA_020976665.1 Heortia vitessoides | reverse complement strand
AAATTGGTTGTCTACAAAACGTACCTACACAAAAAAGTTTATTGTCGTAAGTTAAAATGGAAAGGAAATGGAACGTATTCAAGTTACCTACTTTAAGAATGAATAACACGTCTAATTTTTAAGTTTCTTATAGCATGTTTCGCTTTTACTTCTTTTTTCTACTTTCTGATTAACAACATTATATATGCATATCTGAAAGATAAAAATCTTATGATAGATTCGAATCTATCGTCGGAGAAGTGTTTCGGCTAAATTGCTTTAAGAACACTGCGGGATATTAATTCAAATTCAATCTGTCAGACTAGTTATGAATCTTTGTCTTTATCATTAAGCAAAGCATCTCAATATCTTGATTACTATTGAGATGTGCGTACGGAAAAGTAGTACTGGATACCATCCACTAGTTTTCTAAAAAAAATGTTTGGGAATCGACCGCAAACTAAGCCAGACCACTACTAGGCCACAAATAAAAATAAAATACAATTGTTTCATCTATTTGCAATTTTAGATAAAAATATTAGTTTGTATTAAAGGTATTTTAGCGCTTTACGTCTCGTATAACTAGCGTTTTGGCTGTATAGGTGAGAAACATTGCCAAGTCTATGATTTTAAACCGACGACGATGTCAGCTCGCATCAGTCTTGACTATTACATTTGTAGTATAATCATAAAATAAATTCGAGGCTTATACTTAATACTTGGCTTCGTATGAATAATAATAATCTTCAGTCGCGTACACAAAACAGATCAATCTATTCCATCTGTCAAAAGTGCCCAAATCGATATTGAACGTTAGAATGCAACAGTGTGAAAACGTTATTTACACCGTAAGAAAAAAAATACTTTTCGTTCGAGCGAGCTCTACGCCATATAAACCTTTGATGCCGATTCCGCTTTTAGATTTTTATGATCGCACGCTGCGGTGTCGTAAAAATGAATTATACGTACTTATGTCTTTATACTATTATACATCATACTTTTTACCAATTATAATATTACTGTATTGTTAGAAATTAAAACTTAATTAAATTGCTAACTATTAATTTAAATATCAAACCTGCAAATGTACAGTTTTCATTATTATTTACTTGGTATTCGTATTAATAAATAATGCATGTGTATTTATACATAACAGACCAATTTTAGTATAATAACGGTTAATTTAATCCAGCGTGAACAACGAGACATAAAATATCATATGAATAAATATTTGTGTTTAGGTATTTACATCATCATCACAAACACGCGTAGTTCATGTGACTTTTTTCTGAGAAATAATTTTAAATGTTATGTTTTTGTGAAATAAAACCAATGTAGGCGACCTCTATATGAAGAACCTCGAGTGAAACCGTAGCATCTACTGCACTGGATCTGAATAAATTCTCATAATTAATTTATTTTTGAAGGCTCCAACTCGTGGTTTATTTGAGTTTTTGACTTTTTGTGTCACATTTACGTTTTTTACCTAATAGTGAAAACAAATTACACTGTTATCATTACTTATTTGACGACTTCACTGCTGCACTTAAAGTAAAGCTTGTTGAAGCATAATGAAGTTGCATTCATGTCTAATAGACTAGAGACGTAGAAATGTTTGAAACATCCTTATGTTTCAAACATTACTACGTGTTGCGTGCGGTGAACATTAGAATAATGAAAAATGATGCTCCTGTAGATGCTTTCCTAACTTCTTTAAAAGAGAAGACAATAGGTTTCGGTACAGCATGTGATGCCCACCTTCGGTATTCACGTTCTATAGACATAGGATTTAAATTCCAATAAACGGAAAGGTTGAATATATATCTAAATATTTCCTTATTTCCAGGTGGGCTGGGTACCCGTCACTTCGTGACGTTTATGCTGTTCCTGGGAATGGCGAATGCGTATGTCATGAGGACCAATATGTCGGTGGCTATCGTAGCTATGGTCAACCACACCGCTCTGCCAGTCATCCACGAGGCCACAGACACCGAGTGTGGTGATGTCTCCAACAAAACTTCTGTAAGTTAACATATCATTTATTATTTCTCCGGATTAGCTGTTATGAAAAACGTTTAACCATGGTTTCTAAATTAAGTATGTGATGATTAGTTACAACAAAGATACATAAATAAATGTAAAAAAATATAATACAAAATGAATCAACACATCACCTGTAGGACACCCACTATAAGAGAAGAGAGTTTGACATTAGGGGTATTGTTGGTTACAATTTCCACGCTTGTGTGGTTTCGCGACTACATCCTGTTCTTCTGTTTGAACTACGCAGTATCAGATGGATATACCGCCGTTTGACGGGTCCACTGACATAGTTGCCACTTACGAAACCTGATATTGTGGGAGGTACTATTCTCTATGGATACTCTACTTTTTTAATAATTAATAATGTTAGCAAAGCCGAATTACCCACAAAGAACATTTTAATAGGTATAACTAATATCGCTTAGTTACAACAAATGATAATCTAAAAGACGTGCACCTTTACAGGCGGCTGCCTCGCAAGATGGTTCCTTCGTGTGGACCTCGACGCTGCAGGGCTACATCCTCTCATCGTTCTTCTATGGATACGTTATTACACAAATTCCCTTTGGGATATTATCCAAAAGGTAAGGGAAATAATTATATTGCATCGAAAAAAAGACAAAATACGTCGTGTTTGTTGACAAACACTTTTATTTAAAATGGATTTTAATTCTATCCTTGTAGTTCCATCTATATTGTCATCACTTTTGTTTCTTACGAAAGTTACTTAGAATTTCCGTTCAATAAAACTTTTAGAATAAATGAGTTCTTTAAAATGTTTAAAAATTCAGATTGAGAGTTGTTATACAATATTTTGTGTCAGTTTCATGGATTTTCTCATATATACATATGATTATACAGGTACGGAGCCCGTCTGTTTCTCGGAGTGGGCATGTTGATCAACTCAGTATTCGGTCTGCTGGTGCCAGTGGCTGCCGAAGCTGGCTACGAGTGGCTCATTCTCGTACGCTTTATTCAAGGCCTTGGAGAGGTGAGCATCGCCTACACACGTCTTCGACCTCTTTTTAAAGTTGGATTGCAGTTACACTATCGCGTTCTAATACAGTTTGAACTGAGTCAGGACTTTTACTAAGTTCTACCTCAATATCATATATTACTTTCGCTAAGTTGCAATAAGTGAGGTGGTGAACTTACTAGTGGTAAGGTGAAAAAAAAATTATTTGTCCTTTCTAATGTTGACCACGCGTATTGTTTAAATGAATTATGTTAAAACGTAAATATTTCAGCAATATATTCATGTGATCAGTTCTTTTAGACACCAGTAAAATATGTTTTTTTTTGTGGATGCAAACTAAATAACATATTTGTAAGATTTTAGTACTCGAGTAGGTAATAATGAAAGAATATTTACAGGGCCCTATTGTACCATGCTCACATGCTATGTTGGCCAAATGGATTCCCCCTAACGAGAGGAGCAGAATGGGAGCTGCCGTATATGCCGGTGAGTCCCCATTAGTTAACTATAAATTACTGCAATTTGGTCCCGAGGAATAGCTGTTTTCGTAGCTACGGAAAAGCTAACTTGTAAATATTAATGCTAATCAGAAATTTATTTCCAGGTGCTCAATTCGGCACGGTGATTTCCATGCCTCTCTCCGGTCTTCTATCAGCTTACGGTTTCTCCGGCGGTTGGCCGTCCATCTTCTACGTGTTCGGCCTTATTGGAACTGTGTGGTGTCTGGCTTTCTTGTTCCTCGTCTCCGAAGACCCGGAGCAGTGCACCAGGATCAAGGAGCCTGAGAGGAAGTACATTGTCAGCTCATTGTGGGGTGCTGCTGGTTCTAGCGTGAGTATAATTGTAATAGAACACTTACTGGTGTCTTATTTTCCCTTTCTGTTCTTCCTTTTTCTTTTCATTCTGATTTATTTACTTTATCGAGATAAGTTTGTTTTTTATTGTTTGTTTTGATTATATACTTAAATGAGAAAAAATTTCTTAGTATTTTTTTGTAAGCAACATTGCTTCCTAAATTTTACCTTTCGAAGACACCCATCTTTAAATAGGACACTTCACTTCTTATCATTTCAAGTTGTCGATATGCGATACATAAACTAGTTAATTTTTAACAGTCACCACCGATTCCATGGAGTAAGATCCTGATGTCAATGCCGTTCTGGGCTATCATGTTGGCACACATGGGCCAAAACTACGGTTACGAGACTCTCATGACGGAGTTGCCCACTTTCATGAGGCAGGTCCTTCACTTCTCCATCAAAGATGTAAGTATTCTGATCAGTATTCTATGTGATACACGACTCGAGCATAATTTGATTGGCAATACATCCTGTGTGATCCGGTATCATAGAAATATTCACTCAAAAGCTATACCGAAAGGCATTTTAAAGATTCTCTGTAATAGACGGAGTACTCAATTAATGACGAAGGTTTAGGAGTAAACTACTGGACTTTTGTACTAATCAATATTATTATTCTTACATGAGTCATTCCAACAATCAGTTATGTTACGTTACCCGTAAGAAAACAGGGCGAAGTAGGAGTTGATTATAATTGAAATGTTCTTGAAAATTATCCCTGATATATACAAATCTCGTGATATCATCAAATTAAATTGTAAGATGTAAAACTATTTCGAGTTTTGAATTAGTTGTGCTATCAAATGACGATCGTAATTTTGTAGACAAATTGCTCCTTCTAATGCTGCCAATTCCAGATACTGATGAAGTGCACTTGCGATCTACTAATGACTGTTTTCATAGATCCCACGCTGTGCTTAAATAAATAGAATAACATCTTTAGTTTGATGTACACACGGCTACAGGTCCGCCTAGTCAAACCTATCACAATCCCTTATTGATTGTGACCCCGTTATTGATAGTGTAGGTATCAGTTGTATATTGAGTCCAAAAAAAGCGAAATTTTGCCAGATTTGTAAAGGCTGGTCTGTATCTGTGTGTACAATCTAATATTAGAATTTAGTAAATTTATATAACTAGATAAATACAGCGTGTTTCCTTATTCAAGTTTGGTTCATAAATTTTGTTTAACAAAACGATGACACAATCAGGATTCGTATAGGGGTTGATTGATTTGACTGAAAAACTATAAGACGTGCACGGGCGGCTGTGCCATCTAGATTTAAGAAGGAATAATCTTAACATATTTTACCGAGTAAACCTTCAGGAACTTATTTTAATTTGGCCTTAGATTCAGTACATATTTAATTTATTGTTAAATTTCATCTGTTCTCGGGCAATGATGAGTGAAGTTGCTATGCCGATTTGATTAAATTAAAGATTTTTTTAGAACTCGGAAGCGGATGTACACATATAACTTTCGTGGATCCGCCATCTTCTGACTTTTTGTCTGCTTGCCTGTATAATGATAAATCGGGCTCTAATTACTCTCAGTGAGGTCGAAAACAACAAAACATAGAAAAATTAGAGCTGTAATAGTTCTCTACCAAAACGTCAAAAATTGGTAAACTGGCGATAAATAAATTAAAGGGTTATTTATCTTGTTGCGTGACAGAAGCTATCTGTATGTTTACGGCTACACAAAAAACTCAATGGCTGCCAGTTTCGTGTAATATTGGTTTTATGATCGTATCACAGAAGTTGTATCGATCGGAATCACATAAAACACCGCTATTGATTGCTTTATAATGACGCCTGACAGTAGGAACCGCAAGTGCACCATGTTCAATAGATTTCTACGGATTTATGGCTTATAGCCAAATTTTAATTGCGTCATTGTAGAAACGAATTATTTTAGGTAACATTTCTGGGTATGGGATTTTATGAAACATGTGAGAATAGCGGTCGCAGATGGTATCTAACGGCTCAGGCTCTGGGTCTCTAGTGCAGCCAATACCTAACTGCGGAGTGACTTTGATAAATTAGATGAACTAGAGGGTAGCATAGAACTGTCGCATTGCTTAAGGCCGCCGCTATCTAGCACTATAAGGATCATGGAACATTAGCTTCAAAAGTACGAAATGAATCGACAATCGTTTTTTAGGTGTAGGACCTATCCTTGCTTGCGTTCCAACGTCTATGTTTCCAAAGTAATATGGAGTATCGAGGGGTATTTCTACGATAGAATCTCCTAGGCACTTTCTCCTAGGCTTATTAAAGATTTTTGAAATGCCTTAATAAAATAAGTAGAAATTTATTGTTTTAAAACCTTAATATAGAGACCGGAAGGTGAAATTAATCATACCTTACACCCGTATTATGATGTAAGTATCATGCTCTGTCAAAGCGAAGTCAATATTTTCATGTGTCTATATATAGAGCACACGTGTTCTGGTCATAGCCGACGCGAGCCGCCTCCGCATGTTTAGCGTTATAAATCATCGGCCGCGCGATCTGTCAGGGGTCAATGGTATAAAGAGGTCAATTGGATTCATTAAACGAGTCGACGATTCAACGCTTTGTACTCTATATTGACTTTAACGACAATTGAAACGGGCGTTTTGGTTGTCAAATTTGAATGACTGGATGGGATTGCGCGTTATATGGGGAGATTTTGCAGCGGACATTTAGTATGTACTCTTATGTTGAAATTAAATCTTCTCTTCGGTTTCTTTGTCGTCTCAAAGTCTGTTATCAAACTACAATGTTCATACAGGCTTAAGAAATTATATTCTAAAATTGATAGCTATCGAAATCCGAAAAAATATCTGGAGTTTCTTTCATATCGAAATTCACAAATCCTTAAACTGCCGAGTGATAGTGGATCTTTTAACTGTAGAGTAATTCGTGTTTTAATGTACGAGATGATAGTAAAGTACTTAGGTTCTGATGTCATCAACTTGTGAATTGGCATTTAGCTCTCACTAGAAGTATTACCAGCTCTTACTTGGAGAAGCAAATTCGAAGACGTCTTCAAATTAAAATGATTATCTTAATTTCCTTTTTTGTTTATGCTAAGATTTGCCTGAGTTTATGTAACATTGACTTATCTAAATTATTATTGCAGTAATGATAATGCAGGTGCACATTGTTATTGTTCACGATCGATATTAAGCACTGATTGCGAATCATAGAGTTCAAAATAGGTTGTGGATTTTTTACAACTTTATTTACATTTAATAAGTACCATTAGCTTTAAGTAATATTTGACTCTTCTACATATATACTTATTTTACAGAACGGGTTCGTGTCAGCTCTGCCGTACCTGTGCATGTGGCTGTTCTCCATGTTTATATCGGTGGTGGCGGACTGGATGCTCTCCAGCGGCAGGCTTAACCACACCCAAGTCAGGAAGATCATCAACAGTATTGGTTAGTCAATTATTCATAAACATTGCTTATTTTATAGGCGTATTTTACATTTCATTTCGTAAGCGGATTAAACGAACTACAGACTAATGAGAATTCATTGCGGTTTACCCTGTTAATTAAATTTTTCAAGATGTCAATGACTTTGTCACATGTTTAGTTATTACAATTGAATTGAAACTGTCGCTACTCTATTTTATGAATTTTAGTATTTTTTTTTCATTAGTATAGTCTTGATTTAGGTAAATACATTTTGGATAATAAAAATCTGTTACTATAGTTGACTGCATGAAATATAATTATTTTCTCAGGGAAGCCTATATCTCACAATAGACGGTCTAGGGCTGGTGTGATGATTTAGAGACGAGATTTGTGTATTCCTTCCTCTTTGTGATAGTTTAAGGTGTTTTGAGCTGAATTGGTGTATGTATTGTAGGTGAATACGGGCCGGCCATCGGTCTGTTCATCGCGGCGAACACGGGCTGCAACCCCGCCGCCACTGTCGCAATCCTCGCCATTGGTGTCGGACTCAACGGCGGTATCTACTCTGGCTTCAAGGTATTTTATTCCTTTCCACGTCAGTTTGTTCCATAAAAAAGTTTACGTATTAGTATCATAATAAACACTGAGCAGTAGAATAGGCGTCCTCTTGGCATACAGCAATTATGTTCGAGCGTCCTTTGGATGGAAATAAGGATAAAAATTAAGTGGCAGCGAGAGATGCTCATCAGTTACAATATGTGAAATGTCATTCAGAGCATGTTTGTGCGTAATCTCAATTAATTTGGAATGTATATTTACATTTGTTACGATCACAGGTTTTCAAGAAAAGAATATAAAAAGAACACAATATGAGTATAGTATTGTACCCAAATACTATATATTTGTATGAAGCATGCATTTGCAAACATTTGGCAAACATTTGGAATTAAAAACACAACGTATACATACTCATCATCATCATCACATCAGCCATTTGAAGTCCATTGTTGGAGATAGGTCTAACCAAGAAAGGGGAAATTTTGCCCATAATTGCGGCGCTGGGCAAGCGTGTAGGCAATCGCAGGATGCAGCTTTCGCGATGGGGGTGCTGCTGCCCATCCCCGCTTGGTGCATTTCAGCTACACTGATTCGGATAGACATACCGCCGGTATCCGCCGGCGGTATATCCATCCGGTATTAGTCGGATCTGTCGGTACTTCGCGGCATAACATATATTATATTGACTTATCCTAAATCTTCTTACGATTAGACGAATTAGAAATAGATTAGATAAAAGATTATGCCACCCCAATCTCACCTACATCTGGCGGTAAGATCTTCATGAGATGGGTCTAGCAACACTTTATATAGTCTTTGCCAATGTCGTGGGCCGATATAAAATACTAGTGTTTTGTAAATCTCGCTGCCCTCATATTGATCTACGTGTGTATTGTCAGGTAAACCACTTGGACCTGTCCCCACGCTTCGCCGGCATCTTGATGGCGTTCACCAACTGCCTCGCTAACCTCACGGGCCTGCTGGCGCCCATCATCGCCGGCTACATCATCGAAGGCAGGGTAAGCAATAAAATAACGCGGCCTTTACTTGTTCACTATACTTTCATGTCTGTTGTAAATGTTAGTAGATAGCATCTTTATTTAACAAATCTTTACAAACATTTTGCGGGTCGACAGAGGGATGAGTTTGCCGATTGTAATTCTAAAGGATGAAGATCGTGTTAAGAAAAGTACATATTTGAGAGTAGAATAAGAATGATAAGAACACGCGACGGAATCAAACAAGTGTTCTGAATGTCGACTAAAATTTACATTTTTAAATTTACATTTAAATTTACATAGGCAAAATAGGCGATAGGCTGGTGTATCGATTTCTATCAAAATGATTCAAGTAGGTATCTAGATTTTCATTGTAAATATTAAGACGCTAGTGGTTAACGGTAAAATTTATTCAAGAATTTAATACTTTTCTGTATTCCTGTAAAATAGATCAAACCTATGCATATCCGTTTACAGCCAACACAAGCGCAATGGAAGAAAGTGTTCTACATCGCTGGCGGAGTCTACATTTTCTGCGCGACGTTCTACAACATCTTCGGCTCTGGCCGAAGACAAGACTGGGACAACCCCGCCAACGACGAGGCGAACGCGAAGAAGATAGCTGACAAGAAGGTCGAAAAACTAGAGAAGAAAGCTGCCAAAAATCGAAACCAAGAGGAGACCGCGCAATAGCAGGCATTAAAAAGTTACAAACGCTTCTACAGATTCCTTATAGTAAACATAAAACGTTGGCTCTATACACTATGAGCGACTGTCAAAAAAAAAATATTCGCGCCATTTCTGTAGCAGCGTTAGATAGACCCCATAAAAGTTATTTTCTTTGTATTGTAGGTGAGACTGTGCAATGTGCAATTTTAAATAGATGTACCCCCTATTTTACTTTAATTTAAAAGAAAAACAGTTATATCTAATGTTTATATGCATGAATGACAATTTTCACAATGTGTACCTTTATATAATTAGTCTTTTTGCTTATAATAAAAAATGTGATAATCTTGCCGTTTCTACCATCGGATCATTACGGCGTGTTTTCTAATATCTAGTATCAAGATTAAACTGGTATGTACTAGATAATAAATTGTATTTGAATCGTTTAAAAATTGCAAAGACCTAAGTTCGTATGCCGCAACAGTGGGTGCAGCGCGGCCGCCACCAAACGCATGCGAAGCGCACATCAACAGGGCTGTGATAAAATCTTGTGTGTTCCAAACACGCTATAAAACTATTGTGGGGTCAACTTTTTGACGACTTGTTATCTAAATAGTATTTATTAATTAGTTTTAGATTACCATACAAGTATTGTTTTTAGTTTAGATTTAAAGCTTGAGAGCGTGAGACGCGTAAAAGGTTATTGTAAATGGGTCCAATAGTGAAATAAATAAATGTTACCGTCCCATTCAGCCTTTACAGTTTTGTACACGGTTCGATGTTTCCATTGAATAGTGCCATTTGTGTAAAGCATTTTTATAAAATACTTTTGCAGACACTCGAATAAAATGTATTCAATAAAATGAAAGTATGAAAGTTGAATTTGTTTTAAATGTTATCTTTATAGACAATGATTATATTATACAATGAGTCGTCGAGTTATTTTTAAAGAAACATGTAAATTAGTTAATAAAAAGGAAATCGAATTGAAAGCAATGTTTTAATATTTTCCTATCAATCTGAAGTGTATCTATGATTAACGGGTAGTCTAAAGAAGTATTGTATCTCGATAAAATATCAGTACTGAGAAACATGATCGATGCTTCCATGCTTGTTTAACTCTGAAAGAGCATAGTGACAGACTTACTTCTTATGAACCAACAAAAATGTGTTGTGAATTGTTTTAAACCATTACTTGTTCGCTGGAAGCGGATGTTGTTGCGTTTAGGTGTGTTATGTAAGTTTTAGGAAGATTATTATTTTATTTATGAATTTAGTTGTAATTTAATACATGTGACGTTACGTGACGTTGCACGCCCAGGAGCTAATGTGATCACTCTGTTAATATAAATAAGCAAAACTTTACTTTAGGCTCTGGGCAAATTGTTAATGGATACTTAGGTCTACCCGGTTTTTGAAAAACTGGGCATGAATAAATAGTGCCAGTACAGTGGGTAGTTTTTATCGAGCGTTTGTGAAATAGAAGTCTTTCGAAAGTGCGAAAATTTTCCGAGAATTCCGAATCAAAATGCTCTATTTAAAATGCTCTTTCGTACTAACTCATTTACGTACAATTAACAATTTGTCAATAGAATATTAATTTTAGTGAGTAGATTTGGGCTTATTACGTAAAAAGTATTGTTATTATTTTGTCCTATGCTTATACTGTATTATTCAGTGACAACGTAAAAAGTGCCTTGTAAGTACGAGTACAATAGCTAAATTACCTACTTCGCGTTGGACGCGTCGACAACTAAGATGTAAATATCATTTTTTAGATAAAATACCCAAGTTTTTGTATACATTCTAAATATAAGACGTTATAGAAATACAAAAATGTTTTTAAATTACTTTCAATGGTTTTATTCCACATTTTAAATAAATTGATTATAATGAAAACATTACATTCACTGCCACCTATTCCGCCCGCCCGTCCCCAGCGTCGGACCGGCATCTCCCACAAGTGTCCTTGCTCGCCCACTTGTGTTCTTGGCATGGGACTTTAGAATTGGACATGACCTGTTTCCGATGCCTAGTTAGTGTATACTGTGCGCTGTGTGTATACGCACAATGCCCTATATTTGTGGCAACATTCTGTCTAGTATCCAAATTAATAACACAGTATGAAGGTAGCTTTCGGTAACTTATTCTAGACGAAGCAAAGCTAAGCTATATGTTAAGAAAAAGTTATTTTTACTTTTTTTTATTCTATTTATATTTGTTATATTGTCAAAAAATATTCGTAT
Source organism: Heortia vitessoides (assembly GCA_020976665.1). Lineage (NCBI taxonomy): Eukaryota > Metazoa > Arthropoda > Insecta > Lepidoptera > Crambidae > Heortia > Heortia vitessoides. The sequence goes on along the minus strand of JACJUM010002525.1, from coordinate 4,076,648 downwards.
AAATTTTTCCAACACATAAAATAAATCGTTACACAAAAAAGTATAACTTTTAATGTCAGATGTTTGATATCGAATTGGGAGTTAATGAGATCTGAAGTATGTAATGGATATGTAGGAGTAATTAAAAAAATGCAAAATTCTTTTAATATTATATTTTTATGAAAATAACCCGATATATTCTTACAAAGGATACGCTATAACAGATTAACAATATTACTTAATTACCCTACAACTTTACTGTGATGTTGTAAACTAAAAGCACCAGTACCACTTCTACAGGGCTGACCAAGCATGAGGCAGCTCGAAGCTGATTGGATGTTATCCTTCTTTGAGTTAATAACGGCTTCTTTCAAAAATATCAAGGAGGACTCAAATGACATCTGCTGCAAGGGTGAAGTAGAAGACTCCATTCCCTTGCGACTCATCGGCTCGAATATCCCATTGAAAGTCATATAATCAGCAATCAAAGTCAAATGCCTGGGATCGACAGTGATCCCATAAACATTGAACACGTTTTGTATTTCTTTTATGATCACCTTATTAGCTGCCTCAATACCATACGTGTTTGCTATAGCATGAATGTCATTGCTGTACAATTTATTCATATCAAGAATATGGTTGTACTTAAACATCTGCAGAATATTTATGCCCTCAGTTTTGATATAAAAAACGTCTTTTTCTTTATTGACGATTGCTCTCTTTATGTGCTTCACTTCGTAAATGACAGATTTTGCTGCTGCATCTTTCAAGGCCTGCGATAGGTCTACTCTAAGGAAATCTATAGGGAAAAGTACGGTTAGCTCACACCACTGATAATTCTTTGAGTCAAAGGAGTAATTAGTTGCATCCCGCAAACTCTCAACGACTGTCGTCGCAATCTTGCTTTCGTCTTCCTTCGCCTCTGCGTTCGTGACTTCTTGAACGTCGTCCGTGTCTCTTTCTTCGATTATCTCCAGTTCGGCTTCATCGTCAGACTTATCTTCTTCTCCGGACTCGGGATCTTCATATTCTTGCTCTTCTGATCTTTTCTTGCGGATTTTAGCCTAGAATATATAAATAAATAGTTATTAAAAGACAAATATTTGAGACACCAGCAAATATTAAATAAAATCACATATAATATATATAATTACTTTAATGGCGTGCTGCAGGAACGATTCTTTTTTTGAATATGTGATATATACAAAATCAATAAGTAAATAAAATATATCAAGAATATATATTTTTTGTATTATATTTATTTTGTTCGAAAACAAAATCAGCCTGAATTACTTTTATAGCATGAGTAAGTCTTCCAAAATAGACCTGCTCAGTACACAGAAATAAAATGTTTTTTTTATATCCTTGATTTTGAGCCTTTAAATTTAATTGAAAAAAAAGGGATATATACTTGTTGCTTCTAAATAACATCAGTTTCAATTTAATATGTTATTTAGAAGTATATAATAACTTACGTCAGTATTATCGTCGTCTTCATTGGGACCTTCGTCATCGGAGCTGTCATCATTACCAGCTGGTCCTTCCTCTTGGGCAACGTCATCACCTTCGTCGTCATCATCACCACCATCGCCTGCTCGGCGTTGCTTCTTCTCCTTGTCAGAAGACCACAATACTCCACAACTTGCTTTAGCTTGCCGGCGGATGGTAGCAAACATTTCATCAAAGAACTTCCTTTGCATATGCTTTATTATTTGCGAAGGTTTGACTGTATACTGCGGTTTGTATTGTGCGTATGGCAAAAACACAAAACGCATGGTTGTTTTCAACTGCCTGTCGGGCTCAGTTACAATCTCGCATTGGACATCTATTTTCTCTAGGACATCAGAAACAGTTACTCTGTTCAATTTTTGTCTTAATTTCTCTGCCTTCTTTTGCACATCTGAGATGTCATTTCGGAGGGGTATGTCCATATTTGGTGTCTTCAGTTTAGCAGAAGCAGTCATCAGAATTTCTCTAAGACGCGGAATACCAAGGGTGACGTTCATGTCACCACGACCGGCGAAATGGAAAGTATTCAGTGTCATCTGTGTTGAAGGCTCTCCTATAGATTGAGCTGCCAACAATCCAACAGGTTCTCCTGGAGCGGCCATTGATGCGAGATATTTAGCATTCATAATTTCAACAAACTTATCTTTTTCTGTGTATGATTCATGTGGCTTTTCTTGCCGGTTCTTTATGTAGCTCTGAATTATACCATCTAGCTGCTCATTTATAACACCTAACTTGTATTCTGGAGAATATTTACTTGGAATCGGCTCTGGACATTGCTTTCTAACATATTGTCGTTTCTCATCATCATCTAAAGCACGCCACATCTTTTCTAATTCCCAGTAATACGGATCCCTAGTCCTATCGGTTGGTCTGTCTTCAAGATAGATATCATTTTTAGCATGCATTGAAAATTGTGCAAAGCCACTTAGCCTAGCCTTTTCAAAAGGACTTCCATACTTTTTCTTCCATTTTTTTAATGATTTAAGTGATTTAGCAATACTTTTCTGGTCTACTTCTTCTTTTAATTTTTTTATAGTCGATTTGCTGACAACAGCGCTCGAATTATTATCCAGAAATCTTAGTTGTTCCATTTTAAGATACTGACATTTAAGAACGTCAAGACCATCTTCACCGTATGCAAATTGAATGATACTACCATCGGAATCTCTTACAGTGTGATCGTAAGCAACGTTCAAACTTTCTAAATGTTTGATTAAACATCTTTGCAGATAACCAGATCGACTGGTTTTGACAGCAGTATCAATGAGACCTTCACGACCAGCCATACAATGAAAGAAAAATTCTTGTGGTTGGATTCCCGTCATGAATCGTCCATCAATGAAACCTCCCGCTCTTGGAGAAACATCGTATGGTGGAAAGCTTGGAAGAGAACGTCCAGATATCATAAGAGGTGGTCTTTTACCTTCAAGCTCAATTTGTCCAAGTAAACAAGAAATTTGCATAGTGTTTACGGTAGAGCCCTTAGCACCAGATTGGACCATCAATTGCAAATTATTATATGGGAATTTTTCAAGTAAACCTTCTGATAAACAAGCCTTGTTTATATTGTTAGTATATGAATCAAGCATGGTTTTGTATTGTCTGTCCAAATTAGCTCGAAATTTTGGATCTTTTGCATACATTTTACCGATAGTATCTTTCAACTCATTGTCATCTACATCAACTGGTAGATCTGTTGCTTTTACAGCAGCTACACGCCCTGCTTGGCGTACCAGACAAACAATTTCATCACGCTTTTCATTAGCTATTTCCACAACAAGGATATCTTTTACGCCAAGTGTAAATCCAATCCATTGTAAATAAAATGTGAAGACCTTTGAAAATGCACTTAGTAGGGCACTTGAGCTATCTCCGCCATATAATTCATACATGCAATGTACTAACCCATATGGAGTGGCACCATAATGAGTTTTGTCTAAGACTCCACAAAGAAGTTCTCCTTTCTTGATAATAACTTCTGCCTCTGACATTTCATTTGAATCTGTAAATTGCTTTCCTACTTTCCAAGCCCTTGGCTCACCTTTCTGCCAAGCCTTTGAACTAATTTTAGCTTTTCCTGTGAGCGAGAGGTAAGGTTTGCCTTTAGGTATACTGTTAATAATTATAGTAGATAAAATCTGTTTACCTGACCATAGCATCACTGGTTTTAGTATAGTTGGTGGGAGAAGTTTAATTTCACCCTTGTGACCAGATAATGCCTGGAATACTAATTGATGGTAATCAGATTTTGTGAAGAATGCACCTCTTAATGACATTTTTACCCCTGAAATAACATGATCTTGAATCAAACCACTCAATGGTGTACCATCTTTTGGTACAAGGTATTGTTTTCTTACAGACATAATATTATATGCTTCACTTCTTGCAATTTCATTTTGGGGAAAGTGGGCATTCATTTCATCCCCATCAAAATCAGCATTGTATGACTTGCAATTAGCATAATGTAATCGTAAAGTTTTTTCTCCTTTCAGTATTCTTGCTCTATGTGCCATCATACTAGGCTTGTGTAGAGACGGTTGACGATTTAATATCATAATGTCACCATTCACTAAGTGTCTATGAACAATCTTCAATCCTGATGATTTATATTCTTCTGGTGTAAGCAATCTCTTTGCAAGGCTCTTTCTTTTTTGTATAGAATCAGGAGGTATTCTAATTATTCTACCATTTTCAATTTCTAATTTTTCAGCACCTGGATGAACATTGGGCCCATTTATAATCATTTTTCTTAGCTCATCAACATTCCATTCTGTAACTGGTACTGGATATGTAAGCTTCTTTGCAAATGCATCTGGTATGCCTATCTCGTCAATATCTACATTTGGGTCTGGTGTTATAACGGAACGAGCAGCAAAGTTTACTCTTTTACCCATCATGTGCATTCTTATCACACCTGTCTTTTTTTCAAGAATTTGTTTTAGCCCGAGACTTGTCAATCCTTGGCCCTCACAATTAAGAAGATTATTCACATTTTTCTGCAGATCTTGCCACACATTATGTAATTTTTCAGCAGGTGATTTTCCTATAACTCCATCATAGGAGCTTCTCGGTTTTGAATCTAGATTGTCAATTGTTTTTTGTGGATCAGTAGATGAAAGAACTTGCAGCACAACTCTGGTGCTAAAAGCACAATGTAAAATATTTTTATACACATTTGTCTGAGGATGTTCTAATAATTCACCCTGCAAGACATTACAAGGCCTGACACACGGTGGAAGCACAGGAATCACTTCCATGAAGAATACATTTGTAACAGGTCTTAAGTTGCTATTTTTTAGTATTGGCAAACAAGCAACTAATATATCTTCATCATTCTCAGCAATGTTTGAACAAAACTTTTTTATTTCATCAGCCATAAGGATTTTGATGCCTTTACCAAGGCCATCAGTACTATGATTATACATCAATTTTCCTTCAGAAGTTGTAATTTTAATCAATTTATTTTTGCAAAATGCACATTTTTTAGCAATATTTATAGCTTTGAAGTAATTGTTCAGTACTCTATTGCGTAATTTGTCTGTGTTTTTATTATGAAAGACTTCAGTTACTGGGTCTGACTTTTTCAAGAGTTTTTGATATTTTTTAATTAGCTTCTTAGATTTTTCAGCAGAATCTTCACTAGCATGGTCTTTGATTTCAGCTAAATCTAAAGCCGCTGTGACATGACCAGCATCTATCAGCTGTAACTGTAGTTTGAGCAGTAACTTCATTTTATCATTCATTTGTATTTTGAAACATTTAAGGCAACTTATACGAAAGAGGGTGTAAATATTTCTAATAAATAAGGGATTAATTACTACAACAGGCAACTCAATATGACCAAAGTGCCCAGGACAGTGCAGTAAGCCATTGCTACAAGTAGCACAAGAATCATTTCTATCTCTTACTGGGCCTAATGTCGAATCGTAGAGGCCACCGGGTGTCGGGTTTCCTAAAGCATCGAAAGAAGTTGTATTTGTTATTTTAACAACACTCAACCGTTTCACATCGTTGTCATTAAAAGTTAGGAACTGTATGGATTCGGGATCCACCGACGTCATCCCTGTCAGGGCCGAAGTAATAGTAGTCATGTTTCACTCCTGAAAATAAGATAAAATAATCATATCACCACATGAAAGCATAACCTAACAAATCACATACAAACAAAAAAGACCATTTAAGTCGTATTAATAGGATCTACTAACCTGTTAGATCTTCTTCAATTCTCTTGTGTATTTACATTTATACATTACATACACAATAAATATATTTTAACTTCACAATAGTTACAATATGTATTTTAAATTCAGTGATCACTTATTAATGTCATTTCCACATTGACATTTGCTTAGGTAATAACATTTAAATTTCTCAGAACAATAGACAAATAGAATTGTCTATTATATAAACTATTATAATGATATTATTATTTGTACTATTAAGCAAAGAAATGTTGAACATATTTATGTCAAGCTCAAAATATTTTTACCAAAATTGAAATAAAGACATTTTGTCTGTATTATTGGCTATCTATCCTACATTGGCTTGGTAATTAAAAAAAGCTTCAGTCAAAATGGCGGCTCAAGATGAAGTTGACGTATGTGAAAGTTGGGAGGATATGGACGAAATTGGTGTAAGTTAAATTGTAAATGTCGTATCCTTTGATTTCGTGTTATTCAACTTTAGGCGGTTAGTCAATAATTTCATCAATAACATATGTTTCAGTTAGATCAGAAGATCAAGTTGATGTCCAGTGAGTGTCCGCCTGTAAAAAATCTGAAGGGCTGCAAGGTTACTGTTGAGGATAACGCGTGTATAGGGTCGCAGTGCATTATGCCGGAGCCAACAATTCGTATTTTAAAGCGACCTTCATCCTCCGGCAGTGGGCAAATGAATGGCGAAAATCGTGCACGACCAGTCAAAACTCTTGAACAAAGACAGAAGGAATACCAAGAAGCTCGACTCCGGATACTGGGTGAGGCCCGAAGCCCTGAGGATGTAATTGATGACAAGTAAGATTCATTAGTTACTATCTATTAAAATGATTTCGTTTACATAATCACAACTTCATTCATAAAATGTCACTAACCAACTACTCTTTTAGTTTGTCAAAAAAGCAGCTTATTAATTCAATATATTATTATCAGAGTGTGCTTATTTACACATACATTTATAAATTTTTTATAGTTTCCAGTTTCTAAGCTTTGACATTGACTTGACTAATTAAATCACTTATTTTCAGCCTCAGTCGGTTGCAAGATAAGCTACAGGCAAATAATCTCAATGACAATCACAACAATGGAAAAACAAAACAACATCACAATGACAATAATGCCAAAGGTAAAGAACGGAAAGTTCTAACTCGATTACCACCTGGGGCTACTTCTCCAAAAGTATTCCCATCGCTCTCACCAAGAGGTGTTTTAGTAATACGAGAGCCAAGAGTACCTGATGGCACTAAAGGCTTTGTAAGAAGGTAGCATTGCCAAAACTATTATAAATCACTTTATTGATAAGTTCCATCCAAGCAACTTTCCTAATTTATGTGTAAATTCACGTGAATCAGCTGTTGCTTTTAACTATATAATGTTTATAGTTCTAAACACAATACTCTGTGCTTTATTTATAGAAAAAATGTCACATGATAACATGCTAAATGTATATTGAATATAATACAAACTTGCTATTAAATCTGATATATATTTTGTCAACAGTTTGCTATAAATAAACTATGGTTTATTTATATATGTATTATGTACAGTAAAAATATAAAAATTTGAGAGTGCTCACTTCAGGGAACAACTGCTTAAATGTGATAAATTTTGTAAAGTTAAACATCTAGACAATATTATAAAAAAGCTTATGAAATGAACACTCCATAAATTGTATGTGCATAAACAAGTTAAATTTTAGTGCATAATTTTTATGCAGTTGACATTTTTATACCAGGACATGGCTTTAGCCTAAACATGCCAGACAAATTTAACATTTCACAATATTTGTCACATTGTGTGCATACAATTAGATTTCAAAATTTTAAAGTTTTTTATATCCAGTTTTTCTACATTGTATAGTATATTTTTTAGGATAAGGTATTTGCTATTTGTATATTTTTAGCTATTATTTTATTAAGTTTTGGATGCTCTAATTATATTTGTGGCAAACATTCTCTAGTAAACTATTAAATGTAAATCTTAATTCCAAGATAAATGTTTGTTAATATCTTATGAGATTATACTTATTGATTATATTAGTATTATCTAGGAATGTTTCTTACAAAAGCATAGTTATTGAGTATCATAAGAGTGACTGTGGTGCATGTCTAATTTGTATGCGCTTATTTCGATGACAACACTTTTATCTTGTGGTTGGAGGCCATGCATACTAGTCCTAGATTACTTCCACTTTAGGTGTAATTTTCAACAATAAATCAAATGTGGTATGCAAGTCTTAAAATTTTTAATATTTAATAGATTCACAAATCATAATTGAGAAAAGATTTCATCATTTTAATTTAGTTTGGTGTGTGAAACAAATTGTGTTTCAAGCCAATTTTACTCCTCAATAATGAGTTTGTACCAAATTGAAGAGGGTGATGAGATCTTATATTATTTAATATATAGACAATTCCTTTTAATTTATTGTTGTAATTACTTATTAGTAGTGTAGGTCTGTACTATTTATTTGTAATTTTAATGTGGGAATTGCTGTTATATAGGCATTTAGATCTCATTGACTGACCAATTTGGCTGTACTAATGATTTTCTAGTTTGTTTATATATGTAGGTCACAGTTAGTATTATTCAATCTGTTTTTATTTAATGAGAATATTAATACCTTTACTCTGCTATATTGTCGATGAAAGTGCAATACTGCGTAAGTAGCAGTTGCAAATAAAGTTAAAAATTCAATTAGAAAAGATGGGAAATGGATCTAATAAACTAAAGCTGCAAACACAGTATTGAATATCATCGACGATATGTATATTTTATACTGAAAACAAAACAGAATAATTGTTGGTATGCCTAGGAGACCCACCTTATGTCCACTACTAAAATAAGCCTATTGTGAATAGCCATGTGTTACACCTAATGTATGAGCACACCACAGGCCTTTATCATTATGTTTAGACTATGTAGTTTTCATGTATCTCCTTTCACTAGAGGAGCATGCGTTTAGTCTTATCTGAAGCTTAACCAAATATTATACATACATTTGGTGTACAGTTGGCTGCTAACATATCAGAACATCAGCCTCATCGAAATAAGTGTATGGTTGTGTCAAACCAATAATTATTAGGGTAAGTTTATATTATATAACTCTGAGGATTGTGATATAGAATAATCGTCGTATTACAAGCCTTATCCCATCTATGAAGTGTTGAAGTATAGTGAATTATGAAAGGAACTCCTTGATACCTGTTATCGAAAGCTAGTTAGCGATTTTACAATGACGTGTTGTATTTTGTAGTTAATTTTTATACATAACGCAAGAAATTACTAGACTTGCTAGGAACTATATTGATAGATTGTAAAATTAAGGGTGAGGTGTTGAGTTGACAGTGGCTTTATCATTTCATATTATTGCTGTATGTTGGATGTTTTTGATGAAAAAATACTTCTCTAACTTTCTTACACTATTAAGTGAATTAGGTACTGGTTTATTTTATCTCCTTCACGGGTTACAAGTGGATAATGGCGATAGATTATCGTCTTATTATAACATTCTATTGGCAAATTCTAGGGCTGGCTGGACTTATAAGTAAAGTATATATTAGAATGGAGTACAATGTTATAAAACAGTCAATCCATTTACAAACCCACTTGTTAGCATATTTGTTAAGTGTTGAAAGAAAAGATAATGGCATTGTAAAAATATAGTTAGCTGTAAACTTACAATACACTTTCTGTCGGACATCCAAAGACAGATTTTAGTCTTTAAAAGGAGCCAGTTTCTATTCAACTTCTTATAAATTAAATAAATTCACTTTCGACTTGATGTGTAATTGGTTATAGACCTATTAAATGCTGCCAAAAATACCCAATTGATAGTGAATTTTTTATGTTTGACATTGAGTTGAAAATTGGTTCAGAATGTTTTAGTTCTGTATAGGCTTGTCTGTTGTCGTGTGCGTTTATTTTTAGCTTAAACCGATAATAGGGTATCCGGATTTAATTTAAATTATAAATGATAACGTGATGATCCACGGTTTATTTAGTGTATTCCTGTTTTCATTTATATTTATTTGGTTCGCTAAGAGCATTTGTAAGACAATTATTTATATGTTATTTATTAAAAAAATATTAGATGCGTTATAAATATGAACATTTAGTATAACCCTACTTGTATTTTTATTGCAACTAAACAATCGTTCTTGTTAAGAACAAATTTTAAGTGCCAATTAACATATTTATTGCTTGTTTTATTCATCGAATACATTACAACAAATATAATCGTAGTCTAGCTATCATATGAATAGATTCTTACATCCTTGCAATCGCAAAGAAATCCATCGAATTTAGGTATATAAAATGCTTTAAGAAGTAATGTTCATATACAAATAATAATTAACTGAGGTACACAAAACGACATTAAACTTGACACATATGTCAAAAAGTTGCAACCAATATTGAACTAAATGCATCGTTATAAGAGTTTGGTGTCGATAACGAAACTTGATAGATTTGTTATGTTTGATCTTTGAAATATAGTGTGTTCAAGATTGCCTTCTATACCTATAATTACAAAGCCATGTGCTCAACAAGAATTGTTACAGGTACACACAGCAATAGATCAACCTATCCAGATATGTCAAAACTTCGCAATCGATATTAATCTATAACTGTGAGACATTGAGTTCTAAATTGACTGTAAAAAATTGACAGATTTGGGTAGGTGGATCTGTTGCCTACCCGATGTACTTATATCGAAATACAAAGAGATCATAAACTATTATTAAGATTTGTTTTTCGAAACCACACAACGTTTGCATACTGCGTA
>JACJUM010002525.1:4046150-4059867 GCA_020976665.1 Heortia vitessoides | reverse complement strand
ATAATACTGAAGTATTTCCAAATAAAGAACTCGATCAGAAATATGCGCAGCTCAGTAATATTGTCACCTTAAACCATAGAAAATATATCTTGGTGTTGTGTCTTACAGATTAAAAAGATCAGCAGATAATATGCAATAAATAATTCCTTACAGTAACTAGGTAATAATTGGTAATAACAGTAATAATGGTAGTGATAATTATATTAGAAAACGGAAATGGTGCAAAATCTTACATTTTGATCAAAAAATTATATTACATATTTCTACTGCACATCTGTTTTACGCCACAGTTCATTTAAACACGTCTGTTTAAAAGCTGAAAATCTTCACTCATGTTTAGTTTTAAGTCAGTATTTCTTTAACACCGTTGACTTGAACATTAGAAATATGCAAAACAACAATAAAATCCAGGTAACTACACAAAACTTGGATAATAATATTCAATAGAATACGCCTAATTATCTGAAAAAATATTTACAAATATATTTTGGCACAGGTGATGGTGCATTCGGCAACAACAATGCCACAGTAAAACTTCAAACACGTCAAATATTTATTAGTAAAATATTTTAATAAAATGTATGCTAAAACCTGTATTAACTACGGGCTTAATCTAGAAGGGTGAGTTTAGGCCTATGCTTGTATGAGATTTACTTCAAATAATAATACCTTAGCTTCATTAGGTACGGAAATTAAGGCGGATGTAAGTTGGTGAGCGCTGGGGCAACAGTAGCAGTGACTTGTGGCTCGCAAACCATAGTCTGTCGCCGAAGCGGTCACCATATACCTCCGACCTTAAGGTGAGGGTCCTTGCTCTTCTCAATGTTTGAAACGCTGTTGCGTTTCAAATCTTACATCGCCCATTTATCAATCGCATTACGGGTACAAATATAATTGTACTGAATGACAGTTTTGTTAGTTTTTCTTTCTCAATAATAATCATCATACGTAGGACGTCCACTGGTTCAAGAAATTTCTGGAAAGACTGATTGTATGCGTCTGGAATCCAGCGCGAATTATATACATATATCTCAAAAATTCATGGTGCATGTATACAAAATGCACTATTCTAATATCAGTCCATGGTGGACGTCGTATGCTGCACTTGCCGGCGATCTTTCTCAAGTATACGATTATTATATTTTAGCTGACTGTACAATAACTTATACTCCGACAATACATAACTGGCCATAATACTCCATTGTGTATACAAATGTTTATATTTTATACAACGTTAACAAGACTTATCATAATTATGCAATCGCAAACGACAAAATAGATAAATAGTATCCCTACTTGAACTATTACTCTAGGTTACAATTTGCTAACCTTTAATAACTCTTTAAAATAGTTCTAATAATACAATTTTATATACTTTTTGTTAAATAGTAATAGTAACTGATCTAACTAATTTTGTATACACATTGCAGTATTACACGTATACAAATCGCACACAATTACACACAAAGTATACACGAACATCAGGACCCCTTCCGTATACAGCAGTTGCATGCTAAGGATATAAAACGATGACTTAGGAAGAGCAACCTAACGCTAATATACATTAAACACTAAATAATATCAAGATACATTATAAACTAATTCTCACTGAACACATACCATGCCTAATAATATTAAAATATCATAACACTCCTTATTGACTTGCAGATTGAGAAGAACGTAAGTATAAGTCAAATGTTACCTAACTCCCTACAGAAATGTAAGCATCCAAGCCTATGATAAAAATCGCAACGCTCCTATACTCGCAATACTTTTTAATACTTAATGATTTTTAAACTCGTAAATATATATTTATATATACAAAGTGAGATCTTAGTAGTAACACGATTACAATTGTAAATACAATACATCTACAAGTTTTATAAACTTCCACTAAGATACCTCTAGTCGAACGAGTCGTTAAAATTGGAGATATCAAAGGCGTATGCTAGCAAACACTATTAATACCTTCTGATTAAAAAGCAACGGTCGAGTTATAAATAAAATAACTTATTTGTTATGGTTAATTATGAAGGGAGAAATCAGTTATCATTGTCTTTCAAGTGTATACACACGTAGGACGCTCTAGCACGCGTCTATTATGAGGTTTGCTTCTGAACGTAATAAATATGCTACAGATTAACCTATTGAAATCTGATTAAAATTTAATATGTGTTAATTTTATCTGAATTTATTAAGTTATAAAGTATGAACGCAGACGTAGCGGTGACGCGTACAAATTGTCATATGGTGTCCACATCGTCATACGTGTAACTTGGCAACCGTTTTTCGAATCCGACAAGTAACTTACGTTTTTTATTATATTATCATTAAAACAAATGCAAAATAAATGTATGACAATCCAAACAAACTCTTTGAATTCCGGATTCATCTATAATAAATACGTTTTACTTAAAAAATGCAACGAAATGAATGTTAGATATAAGCAGTATGCACATTAACTTATCAAAATAAGAATTATAGTAGGTGTATTTATTAATAATAATAGTATATTTAAATAAAAATGACTTACTTATGGAGCACTTTAGTGTCTTAAATGGCACTAGGTAAGTTATGACGATGAAAATAAAAATCCATGGTAACCAATGCTTAATGAAAATATCCTATTTTCCCATAAGTTAAACTTATGGACATAAACTTCACTTAGATTAAAATGGTTTCCGATTTCTATTTAATTAACAAAATTATAAATCACACTCAAATGCTAGATACGACGCAATGCATCATTATCACATAAGCGTTTGCCGTAGGTATATAATTACACAAAAAACCTTCGCAATGACACCATTTTACTTTATTATCTGTGGCAGGTTTCTACCATATATTAAAAAATATATAAATAATATTTACGAATTGTCATTGGACATTCGACGTTTCTCAATATTAAACGTATTTCGAAGTTAACTACTTTAGAGATATCATTAAGAATTATTAAATACTGATTTATATTACAGAGGTTATGATATAAATATGGGAATATATATATTTTTAAATTATATTTTGACGTATCCGTGCATGTTTCTTTATGTCAGATTTATTTAAGTGGCAATATTCAAACACAAGAACATAAGAACATTTTTAAAAAATATCTTGGTTCCAATTTAAAAGAATTACTACTTTGGACCGGAGCTTCGGCAGAGTGTAATACAAATCAGTATTTTTTTGGGATAAACTATAACTGACGGTTCAGCCATTTTGATTAATTACACAGGGGGGGGGGGGGGGCGCGGTTGTGGCCAGGGGCATTCGCTACATTGACTCCCTCTCCAGCTAAATAAAACTAAAACTAATGAATAGTCTATCAAATCAATTAGAAGCGATACTTGATAGGAAGAGTCCCAATCTCTTCCTATTATTATTAATAAGGAGGTTGAAAGCTATACAACCTTTTAAATATTTTTATTAAATTATTAGAAATATCGCATTATGCGTAATTTAATTGTTAATTAGTTTCGCTTCTAAGTATGCTTGCTGACTATTCTATAATTACAATGCTGGTCCATTTTCAAACTGACGATACTTTTTCTTACTATTCTTTTTAAATAGTTTATTCTGTAGATTCATACAGTTTGTATCATAAAGATGTAAAACTATCAATATTCCGCTCAAGTATGTTATTATGAAAATGAACTAGTATTGTATCCTTATGTTAATACTTAGATAACCCTAATACAGTATCGATATAAATTATATAATAATACATCGAAAAACGCAGTATTATTGAACGCTGATGATACCGAGGTCTAGGGGAAAACAAGTCGCTAGCATAAAGTATTATTATATTTTACGAAGAGCAACTATCTCACAATCCAATTAGAAAAATGACTTACAAAATTAAAAACACCTAAAATGTCATTTATTACAGTTCATTTTAGAATCGAATGCTTTCTCATTTAAATTCACATTTGATTTAATCTAGCAAGTGTTAAAACGTTTAAAAGTATTTTATTGGCAATATTATTAATATTAAGTTAGTAAGGCTATTTTAGTAGAGAATTATTGACAGCAATAAGCTGTTAAACGATATGTAATCTTTTCAGATGGTGTCGCTGGTCACAAAACAAGATACGATCGGTATCAAAGTAAAAATCTTAAAGAATCCACGGATCCATATTACAATGGTATATACACATATGGCGTATATGAGAAGCATATCGTCGTAAATGATCATGATACATCATCTTGTAAATTTGTATGAACCTTCATCATTGTCATCATCGTGTATCACCATGATAGATTTGTAATAATATGATTCACAATCATCCAACGAGTTTGATATGTCGGCGTATCAATAGTTTTCTTTTAAATTTTACTTCGACATTACGATATATCAAAGAATTATAAACACATAGACAGTTTAATGTATTATTGGTATTATTGTAGTGGGCAGTGATTATTTATTTGAAACGTGCATAGTAACATAATAGAAAACGCCATTCATAAAGGGGAAACACATACAGCAGACACCATCTAATAAGGTTACAAACATATCTAATTGAAATAAAATCACACACGCAACCATACAAACACGCACGCAAAGTGAATAGACACACAAACAAGCTCATACAACAACATGATTAGATCATACATCACAAAATGCAATCACGATAGAGCGAATCTATTTTTAAAATACGTAACAAAACAAATTAACAATTCACGATACACACTGAAAACTTAATGCAGCTTTACAGTAAAATATTATGGCCATTGCTAAAAAAATGCTTTGAAAATGGCCAGCGTCAACAATTAAAAAATAATTGAAACTAACTACAAGATACGAATGTCGATATTTAAATACTTGTGAGCTTATATTTTTATCAGAGTCTAGTCGAAAGTGATCTCTGAAATATGAACGTAATATCAAACGACCAAGCCATCCACACGACACGACATTGAGTTATTTAACTCTATATACAAATAACATTGATATGTGAGATAATATGAGAAACAACGAAATGAGTCTTAGCACACAGCCTTTGTGGACCCTAGGCACGTGCCTATATGCGTTCTACAACATGCGCTCTAGTTTATGGTCACGAAATGGCGCGTCACTAAAAAAACCGGTAACGCTGCCTTCAAATTGCACTACACTATTCAGTTGACAATTTGGTAAAGACAGTATTCCCGGCTATGACACCAATATAAGAGACAAACGAACCTAGTAGAATACCAATAGGCCAATGCCGTCAAGTACAAACACTTGTAGATCGAACTACACAGAATCACCATAGTCTCAAAACTGTGCGAGCGAACTATTTACTAAGTTTACTGAGTGGCCCCAAGTTAATGATATTACTCTTGACTTTTAGGAACGAGATAAATCCGAGATTCTAAATAAATAGAGCGAGCGCGATGAGTCGGCGAGTAGAAATAAAACATACTAAAATTAGAGAGCGTCGAAACTTATCAACTTAGTATTGCTTCACGAAATTCGTCGACACATACAATATTATTGCACGTAAACTAAATTATTGCGATAATCGATAATAAAACTACGACGAAGGTTAAATTAATTTTAGTCATGTCGCATCGGATGGATATGAGAAATAAAACGACGCGGTCGCGGACCGCTTAATACGAAAGTAGGGAATGAGCAAACAGTTTCGTGATCGAGTATACGTTCCGCTGTCCGGTGTATGTTCTCCGATTCCCTTGAAGTAAAGAAGGTAGTCCAGAAACAAAGGTGGCTTAGAGGCGTGAGTGAACGAGAGAGCGCGCGCCGGCGCCGGTGGACAGAGAGCGACAGTAGAGGGCGCCCCGCCAGCCGCGGACTGTTGCAGCGGTAGAAGAGAGAATCAACCCTGTAAACAACTGATTTTCATAAATAGGTATGCGTTTATCATATTCTTCATATTTTACGCATTTACATACACGTTTTTTTAATTGAACAAGAGTGATAAAGATGTTAGGATTTATAATATCATAGTTTTAGTACCCTCACTAATTTACTTATTTTTAACAAAGCCATCAAAAAATTGTTTCAATGCAAACACATTTAGCTCTTAGTTTTTTTTTACATTGGTTAAAAATCTTTTTCACAAGAGTTAAACCTGTCTGAAATATGTACTTATTTTTTATTTAAATAGCACTATATTATGAACACTATATAGTATAAGTATTTTTTTTTAAATATGAATTATATTTACGAACTCTTCTCATTCGAATACAAATAGTTTACAGTTTGCACTAAAACACTTTCACACATAATATATAATATATATCATAAATATAACACTTAAATTCATATTTTGAACACCCAGACACGGTACTAGCACAAATATTATTAAATAAATATTTATCCTCGGTAGGACCTATATATTTGAACTATTATTCGAACTACAAATTGTATTGAAATGAGAAAAGAGTTCGTTAATATAATTTATATTTGAAGTGTAAATTGGATTTGTATTTATTGTAAATAGAGATTCGAACTCGACTTACCTGTGCGGTTCAAACGTGCTGCACATATTCGGGGTTGAGGAAGGAGAAGCCCATGAACTCGGTCTGGTCGAGGTTCATCATGAACAGCTTGTCAGTGGGCGTCAGTTCTGTCTTCTCCTGCGTGAACTGCTTGTCGAAGTTGGACACGTCCTTGCGGTGTTTCTGGAATTGGTAGATGGCCATGTGTGAACTTGTTTGTTATTGAGAATGGCACACGAACACCTATTCTTCGTTTTGTGAACAGCATATTGGGTATTTGCTCCCCACGACTTCACCTGCGTTATTTCGTTCCCGTGAAAATAATAAATAATAAAAGTAGCCTTACAAACAGATAGCCAAAATTATAATATTTACTTTAATATACTTTTAGCGAAAAGTTTAAATTTTTTAATTGTAATTACAAAAACATACATTTTATCTGTATGTCTAATTAAAAGTATATAAATATTTATATTTTGCCGTGAGTAACCAGCGGTTGTCGTGAGGTACCGATGGATTGTCGTGAGGTACCGGCAGAATAAAATAGTTCCTCCTACTGCATCAGCTGTCGTATGAGGCGACTAAGGTACCAGAACCGACAGATGGCGGTGTATCCATCCGTAACAGTGCAGCTTAAATGCACAGGGCGGGAATGGGCAGCAGCATCCCCGTCGCGAAAGCTGCGTTCTGCGATTGTCAGCACGCTTGCCCAGCGCGGCAATTATGGGCAAAAATGGCAAAGGCATATGTCCAGCAGTGGACTTTCAATAGCAGGTATGATGATGATGATGGTGACAATTAAAATTTAATATGCGTCGAGTCGAGGGTTTTAGACTTGACGGAAGCTTAACAAAGGTCAGATGCAGACACCACAACAGAAAATCAATGTTTAAAGTTAGTTAAACCATCCAGGCTGCCATACAATCGCATACAAAAATATCATTCACATCTGCCTCGCCGTTTCGGAGGAGTTCACACATACAGTAAAATTATATAAAGATAAATAAATGCTCACGATCTTGGGCTTGAAGGGCGGCTGCACGTCGCGCGCCTCGATGCGCGCCCAGTCGATGCGGCGGAAGAACGCGTGCGTGCGCACGTCCTCCTCGCCGCGCGCGCTGCACCCCAGTCTCTTCTGCGGGTTCTTGGTAAGGAACGCCTTGCAGGCGTCCTTTGCCTCCTAAAATGAAAGAAAGCCAACAATTAATACATATTATTAACTGAAATAAATTTTCAATGCCGTGGAGTAACGGCCGAGTAGAATGATATCTTCCCCTGTACCAGTTGAAGTAAGAGGCGACTAAGGTACATGAGGGTACTACGTTCTGCAATTATCACTACGCTTGTCCAGCGTGGCAATATGGGAAAAATCCTCCTTTTTAGGGAAGTCTACGACTAGATTCAATGAGATAGATCGATTGTTGGATTTTGTTTATTATTGGCTGATATTAATTCCAGGACAATATAATAAAAATGCAGATGCAACGTACTATCAAAACACGAACATCCTTCTATTCGCTTTTGAACGGTGGTTGACTGACTTAGGTCTTATTTTCATCAGATTACAACCTCGACATAAATTATCCAGAGCGAGGCGACGCAAACACTAGAGCCTGCCTCTTCCAATAGTCTTACCACGTCGCTTCTCGTACGCTCCATAAACAAGGAAATATACACTGAGTAAATTGAGATTTCCTATGGATCATTTATTTTCCCCTCAGGTATCGTTGGACAAATCGTTGTCATTAGCTATAGAGAAAACATTAAGAGGAAAAGATACAAAAACTGACTCCATATTCAGCTTCATAAAAAAAGTGCAGTTGCTAGTTAAACTTAAAGCTAAGTTCTAATTAGGACAGCAATTAGTACCTTGCTCAAAGTCTTCGGATACGAGACGCTGTTATCCGTGATGGCCGCGAATAGCTCCTCCTCATCCTCGCCGTCGAACGGCGGCTGGCCCACCAGCATCTCGTACAACAGAACTCCATACGCCCACCAGTCCACCGACTTGCCGTACGGCTGGTATAAGATGATCTCCGGCGCGATGTAGTCCGGAGTGCCGCAGAAGGTCTTGGTTGTTTTGTCGCCTGTCAAGTTGACAAATGGTTTTAAACAAATATTATGTACAAAATATAAATTAGAGTTAGATTAAACTTAAATTAGGAATGAGTCTACTTTGTTCTTTTTTTCTCGATAAACCTGTCCTCCTCTCGATTTTGATGAAATAATCTGGTGGTAATTTTAGCGTCACCGGAGCCTAGACTTTTTCGACTGACTCTATGTCTAAGCATTTATCGGTTAACTTAGAGGCTGCTAGAAAGGCTTAAAAATATCATATATTCGTAGTTGCAATGGTGGTCTGGTCCGATACGCGTAATTACTAAAGTGCCCCATTGCTTCCTCAAACTTCTTTGAGGTAAACCTGTCACTCGAATACGCTGAGGTGATTTCAAATGCTACCAAAGAAAATAGAAGTCTTCTCATGTATTACAAAATTTGAGTGAGACTCATTCGAAGAAAGCCTCTTTTCGATTTGAAAGGCCGGGATACCCCCAATACGCCGCGGGGGCAGATGGTGCATGAACGCGATGCCTGCTCTTAGAAGGAATTAGTGATGGAAGAATTGTAGTTGTTTTTTGTGGGTGTGCTACAGGAAGTCTTCTTCGGGTATCAGATTCTGTTTCGCTAATATAGTAATATACAAAAGAGATTTACCATTGATGCCCTCCTTGCACATGCCGAAGTCAGCGATCTTTATGTGCCCGTCCTGGTCCAAGAGGACATTGTCCAGTTTCAAGTCACGATATACGATGCCGCGGGAGTGCAGGAAGAATAGGCCGATGGCGATTTCTGATGCGTAGAACCTGGGTGATGATAAGACAACATTTTATACTTACATATCTACATAGCCGATTTGAGGCACGAGGTTTACGAAAATGATGAGCACCATTCAGATTATTTATGCGGCTGAAAATGCAGGTACAATTCTATTTGGCAATTTGTTGAGTCAACTCTCGCATCCATATTGCTATAAATGTGTAAGTGTGTCTGTCTTTATATTAACATTTCTGTATTCAATACCAATGTGGGTGGCTTGTATTTTGTTGTTGGCTAGTGGTATGATTCTGAGAAAACTAGATTTATTTTGGGACACGACAATGTAATATCTAATATACAGTGAAAAGGTAAAATCGAATGTAATGCATAATAAGATGTCTAGTGTGATGTCTACTGTGACGTCTAATGTGATGTCTGATGTAATGTTTAATGTAATATTTTATGTGATGTAATGAATTCGACTTACTGTGAACAACGACATTTCGCAACCACTTTATAATATTAATAAGATTACTACAATAAACTACTTACACGGCTACGGGCTCCTTGAATTTTCCGCATTGTTGGATTTGGAACATCAGATCACCGCCGTTCACGTATTCCATCACGAAATAAAGACGATCCTGAATAGGAAAGTATGAATATATTTAAAACATACGTTTGTATGTCAAAAGCCGTGTCCATAACCTAAACACAATAAATACAATGATAGAGTCACATATAACACCGAAAAATTTTCTTGTCTATATTGGTATTGTAGTATTGTCATCTCTTATTGTAGGGCATTTAAGATACAGTGAAAGCGGGTTTCTTTGACGCTGACGCGTGACATACTGGACCGATTACAATTCAATTTTGTTCATTTTCTTGTCATAAACATGTGACATTAAAATTGATAATATTATAGATATAAATAGAGAATATACAAACTTATCAGATTAAACAAACTATTACTAGCGTTTGTAAACTTCAAAGATGTTCCAATGGTATCGCAAAATAGCAGCATACATACCTCTCTAAATATCTTTATAACAGAATAAATAAAAAAGTTGACTTTTAACCATTATTACTTTAAGAGGCTAAATTCAAGGTGAGTAAATGGTTGGTTACCCTTAACTATGACGACACTGAGTCTTTATCGTACGACTAAACATATGTTCATGTAAACTCTAACTTACATGTACAGATTGACTTGTGTAATTAGTTTAAAAATATTTATTTATTTTATTGTAAACACAAAATTTGCAGTTAAGTTCCTTTGAGGAGGCACTAACCTCTGTAACGCAGGTGATAAATTTAATATAGGGATTAGGGACTTAATTACAACTATAAATCATTTTTATGTGACCAAAGATATTATTATTATTAAAGGTAAGACATGAGCTAGGCATTGCTGGTTATTGTAGCTTTATATTGAGTAGCCAAAGTTATCCATGAATATTAACGTCATTTGCCTGTAGAGGTAAATGATTAGATAAAATTAGACACTTTAATCTTACTCAGAAGCCGAGAAGTGATATCGATATGAAGTGGTGATATTTATTTGTACAAGTAATTTGTATCAGTTTACCAACCCACAATCTGGTAGGTCCAATTTATTTTACCTATAGGTGGAGCTTGAATTAACAGAAATTAAGCAAACCCACCATAGTCTGGAAGCAGGAGTGCAGCTGCACCAGGAAGGGCGGCTTGCTGCTGAGCGCCAGCACTCGTTTCTCCACCATAGTGCATTCCACGTCATCATCCTGGATGATTATATCTTTCTTCAAGATCTTGATGGCATACAACTCATCGGTACCGCGTCTCTCAGCCAGCATCACCTAGAAGCATCCAATATAATTATGTAAAATTTTGTAAAATTCAGATTCTTTATAATCCTTCTTTGTAAAACTAAGATTTATATAAAGAAATAAATAAATTAAGCGTAGGGTACCGGCGGAGTAGAATAGTACCTCCCTCTCTGTGCCAGGTGTCGTAAAAGGCGACTGAGGTACCGGACCGATGGCAGTATATCCATCCGAAACAGCGCAGCTTAAATACTACAGACTAAGGATGGGCAGCAGCATCCTCGTCTCAAAGTTGCGCTTTGCGATTGCCACCACGCCTGCCCAGCGAAAAAATCCCGATGATCCGCGTGATAGTAATATTACAAGGATAGTAATATTACTACATATATCTATTATATATAGATACAGTAATATTACTTCACAAACCTTTCCAAACGACCCTTTCCCCAGCACCATAATGAAGTTGAAATCCGAAGCTCTAATGACATCAGCAGCAGCCATGTTGTGTGGCACCTCTCTATCAGGGGGCGGTGGGGCCCTGCGCGCCCCCACGCTGGTTGCTCTCATCTGGTTCTTAAGCTGGACCAGGTCCGCTCCTTCTTCTGGCACGGGGACGTTGTAGAACTCCCCTTCTTCTTGGGTGAGGAGTTTGAACCAGCCGTCAGCCGGGGCCTTCATCAGCTCTGATATGCCGAAGGAGAGCGAACCCATGAAATCGTTGCGGGAAGTACGATCCCAATCCCACACCTGTAATATAAGCAAAAGTATTACAATTATGCTTCTTGATAAAAATATATTGTTTGACTACTTGTTTCAATATTTTATTAAGCTAGTGTTAAAATAATTTAAGACTAATTCTAAAGACTATAAAGCTGCTTAAAAAAATTGACAAGTCCCAAAAATCTATTAAAAAATAGAACCATTTATATTACTTTAGCGTTTCTTTTACATAGCGATAGGTAAACAAAGCAACAGATCAATCTAGACAAAACTGACAAAGTTTCGCAAACGACATTAGTTTTTAATGTTTTTATTAATACACCAGATCGACAGGCAGCCTATAGACACATGTAATAACACTAGTGTGTTACCAAACTAGTGACTTAAAGATATTATGTCACATTACCCAGTAATTACACTGGATCTTTCCTTTGAACCAGAACACAGCAATGCCAACCATTTGGCGGGAGAAATAGGTGAGAGTAAGGTACCAAAGTAACTTTGTATGCGGTCTAACTAATGTTTAATTCTGATTTTTTTTATTTTAAAATAAACTATGCACTTTTGAAATATTTGTGTAGATTGCTCGTATGTACATTAGTTGAAATTTAAATCAAAAAAAGGTTTATAAGGAGGGATGGACTCTCACTCTCAAGTGGTAGACTGTTCAGGCAAATATGTACACTATGAAGAAGTATTAGTCTATATGACCTCGATGAGCAGCCGGCGGTCCTTGTCTTCCGCCTTGAGGTCGAATGCCAGTGTCTCGTTCCACACTGGGTTGAGGGTGCTGCGGATGGTCTTGGTTTTTTTCTTGACATTGTCTCCGTCGGGGATCAGCTTCATCTTAACGTAGGGGTCAGAGAGGCCGTTCGGGTCCATGGGGATCAGGTTGCGGCCCTGCTTCACTGGAAATTAATATATTTACTATTTAAGCATTTATCAATTAGTTTTTTTTTTCGTATTAGGGTGTGATAGGGATAATGCTTAGTCGTTCCACCAAAATCTTTAATTATTCATTACTTGCGGCATACCGCAGTTACGCCTATGTACATACACCCAAATATTGTAAAGAAGAAAGGTTTCATTTTTTGATTTTTGTTTTTTGTTACGATTTAGATTTTGCGTGCACCTTCCATTTTTAACAAAATAAATAATATTCTCACAACAAAACATACATTGACCTGATTCTGATGTAGGTCACACAAAACATTTGTGTTACGGTCATCAGACAACAGAGAAATCATAAATATAACACTTAAATTCATATTTTGAATACCCAGACACGGTACTAGCACAAATATTATTAAATAAATATTTATCCTCGGTAGGACCTACAACTCTTGGCTCGTAGGATAGGATCACTTCCATCTGCGCTAACGATTCCTTAAAAAAATTTAAACGGTTTTAATAATAGTTTAATTAGTTGATCAACTGACGCCTGAAGCTAGTGACCTGTGACCCTGTTGAACAAAAATAGGTAAGAGAGACGTACCAATGCAGACGACGTTTGTATATTGTCAACGTATTATTAAATAGTATTTTCAATATTGGTCGTCCCGCGGCGATGGTGAATCAGTTGATCAATTCATAGTAGGTACCTGCCACACTCAGCTTGTTCCCATGGCAGGAGACGGTCAGCTGCATGCGCCCGCGCCGCTCGGTGTGATCGCAGCCGCACAGGTTGGGCACCGACTCCTCGCACCGCTTGTGCACGTTCATATCGCATGCTGGCACACCGGTGTATTATTAATTATCTCATATAATAAGAAACGTTTAGAAACCAGTAACCAGAAGCTCACTGGTGAATGTATAAATCAACTAAGAAAAGAGGCTGGTCAAATATTGATTTAACTACTTTCACCAAATAGTTAATAAAATTAATAATATGTATATATGTTTATTTCTATATATTAAAAGTTAGTATTTAA
>JACJUM010002525.1:4028446-4041652 GCA_020976665.1 Heortia vitessoides | reverse complement strand
TTAACTCATGGTTGTATGTTTATTAAAATACTTAAATTTATGTTTAAAGTAATTTCTACCAGAAAAAAAGGACTTTTTCGGATTTCACCGTACCAAACCCATAGCCTTCCTTCACTTGTATAATTTTTCTTCGGCAAGAGAAGGGTGCGGGGTTCCAATTGACATTTAAGACAAAATCTTTCGTTTTGAAATGTAAATAACATTACCTGTATAGCCTCTCTTCTTCGTTAGTTCGTAAGCTTTCCTCCTGTTGCTTATCCATTCTATTTACGAGTAAGTTATTAAACTTTTTTGGTGGCCTTCATTGATACCCTCATTTCAATATATAGCCAATCGATTACATATGCGCCTTTGTTCTGTTTGAATCTACACCAACTATCGACGCATCCCTCGCTCGATGCCCGTGTAATCTGCAATTTACAAATCATCAAGTATCTGTTCTAATTCAAACTATTCTACTAACTAGCATAAAACGGCTGTTTTTTTACGTTTCGTACGAATTTTTAACCCCTCAGTATAACTAAAATCGTCACACGCGTTGTATTATTATCTTAAACGTAGTGACTTAGATTAGTTCTAAACACTTTAACGATAGTTTTGTCAAGATTGACATCTGCTAGAAGGGTTCATCGAACTTTCATCAATCATGATTATAAACCAAGACATCAGATTGTTAAATAAAGTTCAAAATATTGCCATAACAGTCTAATGTCGTTCATCTTACATCTTAAAATTACACAACAAAACAATGTTTTAATGGATTTAATATTGCAGTATATTTAACTTTCCGATTTTTTTCTTTATGTCTCAACCACCTGGAGGCAAACTTATGAACTAGAATATGGCAGTTACCTGTCACAAATTGATTACCATAACAATTCAATAATATAGACAATAAAAAACAAAATAGGTACTTACATTCTTTTAGGTGAATATTGTTGCGATGGATAAAGGTACCTAAAAGATAATTACTAAAGTACTAAGGTGTAAGAAGAAAACTAATAAGCAGTTATGAAATTAAATAATTGTGCATAAAATAAAATTAAATAATAGTTTTCACTGAGCAAGTTTTGTGAATACGGTAGAAGTTTGCTCTTAAGAACTTGAACGTTTTAGCATTTTTATTATTTATCGAAACGTGACGAAAGATATTGCAGTGATCTCTTTAGTTAGTAATGAAAGTATTATCGTAATGTAGAAGTAAATCAAACGTTTAAATCTGACAAATGCTTTCACGCAATATACGTCCTGTAGAATTTAAATATAAATTGATATTTTTTTGTAGATTGATCACAACACATCAAATTTTTAGCTGAACATCTCGCACGTGCGGTTTAATTATAATTGTTATTTTAATAAATTTGTACCGATAGACTTGTCAAGTTTAAAAGATACGTTAACGAAATAAACCAGCTCGTTGCACTAATAGATATTTGAATAAAGGTTCAAGGACTTCCACTAAGGTTTGAAAAAAATCTTTTTGTATTTAATATTATACTATATTTAACAACGTTACTAAATTATTCTTTTTCTATTTAGAAGCAATTACACCGACATTCTGTACCCATGCGTCAGAGGCTGCGATGATTGACGACTAGAAAAAATAACTTTATTGTAAAATTCAATTAGGTTATGTTATTTATTTTCAATGAAAAAGTGCACTATAAAACATTTTTTTTTATACTTAATTGTTGTATTTATCTATTAAGTATTATTTAGCATAGAACATAGTATCTATTGTAAATTGCTTAAGTATTTTTTATATACATTCTAGCTGACCCGGCAGACGTTGCCTTAGCTTAAATTAAAATATAAATTATATTATCTCTGGTCAGGGTTTGTTATAACGTTTAAGTTTTTATGTTCGACGTTTCGTTACCTACATTTTTACCCCTTAGTATAAATAAAATCGTTACACGCTCTGTACTATCTTAAACATAGTGGCTTAGATTGGTTCTAAACACTTTAACGACAGTTTTGACAAGATTGACAATCTGCTAGAAGGGTTAATCGATCGATTGAAAGATATATATATATATATATATATATAAATTACTTTTTTCTTTGGTCACGTCATCGTGCGTAAACGGTTCTATAAATTAAAAGTAAGAAAGTTACGCCGTGCATTAGAATATTTAACGGCTATATTTTTTTTTCTAATGTCAACTTATCGTTTTTGACAATAGAGACTTACTGACATTTGACGTATTTGTCAGTAGTTTGACAAATATCATTTAAAACTGGACAATGTCTGTCGGTGTCAGTTTATAGCTATTAAAAAATGTAGTCAGTGTTGAATTTGGACAATGTCATTTAAATGTAGTCGAATCGTAAAAATGAAAATTTCATCATTATTAAAGGCTTGAATTGTTCGTAAAACATATTCTAAAATGATTATTAATCTTATATGAGGTAGACCTAATTCAAAATGGTCGTCTGCATTGGTACTTCACTCTCGCGGATTTCTACCACCAAATAGCAATGTTCGCATTGCTGTGTTCGTGTCTGAAGGGTGAGAGAAGCAAGAATTATTTAATTTTAATACTAGATAATGTGGCATAAGATGTACAAGTCACAAGGTTGGCAACGAGTAAATGATATCCTTGTGATATTACGAGCGTCTAAAGGCTGCAGTGACGCTTACTATCAGGCGGACTGTAGATACGATTATTCGTCGACATGTTCTAATAAAAAAATGTTTAATTATATTGCGGTTTATTAATGGTTTAATATTATGATACAAAATAAATTTAGGGCCTTATAGCGCATTGGTTTAGAGGGCCGGCCGAGACTAAAGGGTCAAGGGTAAATTTAAAAGTAATAACCACCTGTTTTACCTCGTATAATAACGTAAAATTTTTGTATAAACGTAATAAATTAACTCGAAACACCAGCCACTGTGTTCATAATCAACTGTACAATTTTGGCAAAATTCTACAGATCGATGCAGCCTTGTGTAGTAAGTTATAGTCCGCGCCACAGAAATGCAAGGTTATCTCTGAAATTAGTTGCATACCCCTCTCGCCCGGTCTGTCACACTCCGTGCACACCTTTTTTTATTGAGACTTGTATACCTAATTAGTTATTGAGACTTATATACCTAATTAATTGTTAAGACTTTACTTGTACTTGAATCGTAAAAGCAAACTTTAAAAGGTACAGATTATCTGGTGCATTGCAATTAATATATTTATTACGCCCTTATCAATTCCCCGTCGTAACTTCCATTTTAGTAGCACGCGACTAGTCAAATCGTTGTTGGACTAGTTCGCTTCAAACCTAATATTATCTTCAAATGATACATAAATTATTCAACACTGGTTGACCAAAGGATAACTATTGTAACGGCACACTTATTAGAAATAGCTGCAGATATTAATGTACAGTAATATCTGGACTCATATAATAATATCTTACAATTTACTCATGCCTTGATTTTACACACATGATAAACCTTGTATTTCTGCATGACACAATGGAACATCTACTAAAACAATTTTCTTTAAAGTAGTGAGATTTTTTTATTTTATTTCTCATTAGCCCCGTAGTTAGAGCTGTATTATTGTAGAGGCATTTCAACCCACTCCTGACTCCTATCCACTATTGAAATACCGTTGGAATTGTAAAAATATACGGTAATATATATTTCTATAAACTAGAAATCCAAAACGACATCTATATGTATAAAAGGAGAAGCTTCAGTTGACATATTAACGCGCAGAACCTAAGCAATAGCGTAGATACTTCAAATTTTGCTAACGGTAAAACGGGACTGCAGAGTTAATTTGAAAGTTCTACAACTTAACGCAGGTTAAAACGCGGGATGCTGCTTCTCCAGTATACGAGTATGAACTAATTTACGTAATTGACACTTAAAGTACACATGATATATAAGTTTTGTCCGTCAATTTCAATAGACGTCAGAGTCAATACATTTTTAAAGAAGTTAATACACTCCGTATTTGTTCCGGTTATATCGCGTGTCAATCCAACAGCTAGGTACTCGGGCCGGTACTCGCGTAATTAGTCTTTGTTTGTACTCTATTTATTATGCACTTTACTTAATTATTAATGGAATAGGTCACGTAGCACTGTTACAGAACTTTCTGGAACAATTCAATGTACACTTATGTTGTTGGAAAAGTTTGACACAGATAGGAAACTTTAGCATAGTATTGTACCGTGGTGTTGTAGTTTTTCTGTAGCCGTTGCAATTTTTTATCGCAAACAAAGTATACTGTACGCGAAATAGTAGGCATTACCGAAGCAGCAGATGCTGGTAATATTATGAGGATATCACTAGCGCGTTGGCTACATTGTGACTTGAAGATATTATGTCATAATATCCAGTAATTTCACTGCTCTCACCTCTCAAACCGGAACACAGCAATGCGAACCTAATTGACGGTAGATATAGGTGAGAGTGAAGTACGAAAAACTGACGATCTTTGCATGCTCTGCTTATAATAGTTGAGTATGAACGAGCGTACAATGATCTAAATTAGTTGTAAAGTGTATACTGGTTTAATAATTATTATCATACTGATATTTTAAGTTCAACGACCTATGTTTAAATTTAAGTTCTAATAAAGGACCTTTAACATGAAGTGCTTATAATGAATTATACGCGTAACAGAAACTTTTCAATTTATTCTTTTAAACTGGATACTTACTAAGCACTTTTGAGTTGCCAATAAATTACTAGGCTATTATTTGGCAACACCATTCCGTGGATAGCGGTAATTTATTTTTGGCGCTCGCATTTTCATCGAAAAATGGTTTTTATCCCTTTAAGGTTACTTTGAGTACATTTAAAGAATTTTATAAAAAATATGTTAAAAACCATTCGATAAATCATACCTTTCAACAACAATAAAATCACATTAAAAGAAAAGAAAATCACTAAAATAGTAGTGTATCCGAAAACAAAATCTAATCGACAAAATAAAAGATTACAAGCAAACAAAATTACTAGGAATACTACATTATAAAAATATGAAACTGTACTTATTCCTTAAATGGCGCGAGTAAAGGTGGTTTTCACACATGAGGTAAACGTTTCTTTGAAACACGAATGTAGTTACATTAAATATTTTATTGCACAATAAAAGCAACATCGATGAGTTGTAACAACAGAGTTGTCGGGCGTATGGACGAACACACGTGCCGCAATCACTTACGAAGCCTCGGTATAAAGAGAGGAATTCTTCCAGCAGAAGTAACAGCGACGCAATAGCGCGAGAATGTGTGCAAAATAACAATACACAATCGTTTCAAATAAATAAAATAAAAATTGATACAAAAATATAGAGATTCTTAAAAATAATATTTGGATTATAGTTTCGTTATATAAGGCACTTTCGATCGTCGTTCTCGGTTGCGCACATCAACTGGAAACAATTTGACAAATCAAAGGATTTTACATTTTGTCGTGTATTACAGTTTTTAGTAGGTTAAGTTTACTTACGTCGGAATCGGCACCCTTGTCCGCTCCAGGGCAAGTGAAGGTGACATATTCGTGGCATCGCTTGTGGACCACGAAGCTGCACACTGCAAATAAAATTATTATTATTATAGTTTCACTATAGTCCTAAAACTATAGCTTGATTAGAATGAAAGCTGTCAAAGTTATTTATATATTATAGTTTCACTTTAGACCTAAAAATATAGCTTTATTAGAATGACAGCTGTCAAATTCGCGTTTTTATAAATTACTTTAAATGCCTGTTGTCTAACTTTAAATTAAATATAAAATGTTTTATATTATAAACTTTTGTAATGTAAACTATGTTACAACTATTATGACATATGCCATAACGACATCTGTCAATCAAGTAAAGGTGAATATATCGTATTTTACTCTTTTAAATTGAAATCCCTATGATGCTAACCCCTTGTAGAGCTAATGAAAATAATACTAAAAAGACTTGCAGCGCAAAAAAATATTAATATATAAATAACTGTCGCTTATCAATAAGAACGAATTCGTGTAGGTATATATATATATATATACACGAATAAATAAAAAAAAGTATACATCAATAAGAACCCTTTATATATACATATATATATATGTATATAATTTAATAAAGGTTTCTAAATTATATATAAATTTCAGGTTTTCATATACTGCACAATATGTATTTGTCTAATACGTTATATAAAATATTTTCTCACCTTGACACTGGAAGCCTTGTTTTCCAAAGCCCCTGAAACAAAACAAAGGTTTCCGTTAATGCGTATAATTACAAATCCTAGGGTTATATAGAAGATCACCTAAAATACCCAAACCAGTAGATTTTTACAAATCAACTAGAAAAATATGATAAATATTCGTGTTTGTTCTGTGTCTGTGTGTTATATATGTATTTAAGTATTATTATTTGTAATTCCTATATAGTCTGATCAAATAACACAAGTGCTTTAAGCAACTTGTTTCGGAGTCAGGTCAATGTATGAGAAGTGGTGTGATATTATTATTATTATTATCGTGGCGGAGATGAGCAGCAGCATCCCCGTCGTGATGAAGCTACGCAGCGCCCTCATCACGCTGGTCTCCAAAGAAGCCAGGCCCTAAGGCCACAATTTAAAATTTTACAGCTAATGTGGTGGCAATTAAGCTTTAAAATAAATCTAAGAATTCATTTCAGATAGAAATTTGAAGATTGAAGAGTAAAGTTTAAAAAAGTGCAAGCGCGAAGTTTTAAAATTCCGAGCTGACGTTTAAAATACAACCACAAGGAAGGGAATTGCAAAGGAATCAGTTAGGTAACGCAATGCATTTACAGTTCCTGTCTGGACCTAACAGCCCGGATGGCTCCATTAGTGTCTAGCTCTGTTTCATGGCCGTGATGTCATGCCTCGTTAAATAACTCGTATTTATATCTGTGAACGAGCAAGTACAAGCTAATGTTAGATCTGGACTATACCAAAACAAAAGCCATCTTTGATCATCTTCAACATTTTAATTGATAGCCAAATTACGTTAACAAATATGATTCTATTCGATTCAATTTTATATAGGATTTAATATTATATAGAGAAAAGTTTTGTAGTTTTGTTTGTACTTTTACTTTAAGAGGTTTTAAGCAGTCTCTGGTATGTGAAAGATGCAGGTTCGAGTCCCATTTGACATTTGAGACATTTTTTTTTTTTTTAGCGCCCAGATCCACAAACAAGCATACAAGTCCGCGTGATAGTAGCATATAGATGCTCGTAATATCACAAGGATATCACTAGCGTGTTGCCAACCTTGTTTATGTCACATTATCCAGTAATTTACTACCCATTTCACCCTTTCAGCTTATCCCTTGTTATATATAGATTTATAGTTGTTGGATTAATACGTATAAACTTTTCAAATGCCTGTTATATTCAGCCGATAAAAAGCAACTGATGTATATATATATATATATTTTGGAATAAAAAACAAATTAAGCTGTTTCTTTTTATATATAGCTTCTGAATTAGGTTGCTAGCCGGCTTTTTTATCACTTCTACATCCGACCATTCAGTAACAGAATATACCGGAAACACGTGTATTTTAGTGGATTTCCTGCTTTTCAACCGGTCGGGCAGATTGGAGATAAAGGGTTATGGCCGTCGCAGTAACGAGCTTTAGTGTCCCGGCGGAGGCAATCGGCGATGGGTTTGCTGATGCTACGTTCGGATTTACTTTTATTAAGTCAGCCTTTATAACGTACAAAAGACTACAGATAAGTAAATGTATCAATTATGTCAAGTTGATAATGAACTTTACATTGAATCCAAATTTTATACATCTAAATATCTACCTAAATTTAAGGAAAATTACTTTTTAATTAATGGAAATATAATTTTCGGTTAGCAAATATTTGCTGGTTGTGTGTTTACTTATCGTTTGAAGCTATATTACTTTATCAGCAACTATTTTTTTATATTATTTGTAATTTATTTTTGCAATTATATAGCTTAATTTAAATTAAACTAGTATAAATGTCAGCTTTGCTTTTAGTTTATGCTGTAATTGAAAAATTAATAACATATAATAATAAATAAATTCACACTTATTCTCATACATTGACCTGGCTACTGAAATAAGTCGCTTAAAGCACATGTGTTATAGATATCTGACAACAGAGAAATCATAAATATCATACTTAAATACATACATTGAACACCCAGACACAGAACAAACACAAATATTATAATATAAATATTTGCCCTGGGTGGGTTGTGGGTTTGGTACTCACGTTCTCTGGCGCACGAGGTAGGATCGCTACCATCTGTGCTAACGGGCTCGTAATTCTGTCATATTTACGTCAATTATGCCGGAACATAGATTTTTGAAATTGAAACAGTATCACGAAATGAAGTTGAGATTTAAATTTACAGATATTTGTTTCAGATTTCAGGCAGGACTCGAACCTGCATCATTTCCTTATCGGGGAATACACTACCGTTGTGCTACCGAGCCCTTAGTAGGTTCCACGAATATTTTCTATTGTTCTTCTTTCCAATGTGATTTTTTAGCACAAAAGGCTTTCAGCTGGAGACAACTTGATTTTTCCTAGTAAATATTATCTATATACATATTTTTGCATATGAGATCCATTTATAACGTAAAATTTTAAACATGGAATTTGAGAGGTGATGATACCGGGGTGCCATTTCACCTCTCAAAGTGTAAAGCGGGAGTACAAAGTAAGTATTCATTTTAGCTGTTCTTGAAGTTATTCGAATGAAATTTAGTAAGAAGGTTCTTGATTGAAAGTTATGAAACAAGCGAAAAATTTTTTTTCGAAAAACATCCCTTAGGGTTTTTAAGGGGGGTGAAAGTTTTAAAACTTAACGCGGGTGAAACCGCGACCCGCTTTTAGTCACAAATATAATATTTAGTATTTTTAATATTTCCGTCCGCATGGATTTCTTTTTCCTAGACTTAAACCTTTTAAACTATCAAAATTTCATTATTATCGCTTCATCAATTAAGCCGTGAAAGCGTTACAAACACACAGACAGATAAACATAGATTCACATAATATCAGTATCCATATGAAACAGACAGGCCTACTTACGGTTTTTACTTTTCTTTGTTAACCTTAATATAAAAAAGCGGAGTATCGGAAACAGGAAATATATGACATCGCCAAGCGTTTTAGCAATATCTCTAACGATCTATAAACAATTTATTCGATTCGCATCCACAAATAAAACAAGGGGAGCCACAAATAAACTATCGCGCGGTACCAAAACAAACGACACTTCCACATCAGAGTGCATTGCGGGTGACATATTCGGACCGATGTTTTTACCCATTTCATTTTGAACGTAATTTATTGAGGCACTGTTAAAAAAACACGTAACAAGACGTACATACAACATAACTTCGTGAATGTTACTTTTAATATTT
This sequence comes from Heortia vitessoides, assembly GCA_020976665.1. Taxonomy (NCBI): domain Eukaryota; kingdom Metazoa; phylum Arthropoda; class Insecta; order Lepidoptera; family Crambidae; genus Heortia; species Heortia vitessoides. Next base: position 4,032,261 of record JACJUM010002525.1, on the reverse strand, counting down.
GCAGAATAATTCTAAGACTAGATACCTAGATATATTTTAAAATCTAGCGGCCTGTTTGCATTAAACCGTGCGATACCGGCAGAGTAGAATAGTACCTTCCCATGTACTACCTGAGTCGTTAGAGGCGACTAAGGTACCAGAACTGACAGATGGCGGTATATTCATTCACTTCAAATGCACAGAGCGGAGATGGGCAGTAACACCCCCCTCACTAAAGCATCGCTCTGCGATTGGGGTCGAGATGCCTCCTTTTCGGGGAGGCCTTTGTCCAACAGTTGGAAGTCTTCCAATGGCTTAATAATAAATAATATTATTAAGAAATAGCAGTGCCGAATTGTGTCACGATTGGAATGGTGTGAGAGCCAGCGGAATTACTGGGTAATGTGACCTAATAAAGGCCGTGGGTTACCGGTAGAGTTGAAAAATCAAATCTTTCGTCATTACTATATTAGTATGGACTTGCTGCCGTGTTCATTTACGAATATATTTTCTAAACGAAATGCAAACTGGTCGCTAGTCTTCCAATGGCTGGTATGATGACTAGCAAACAATAGATAACCCTGTAAGAGATTAATCAAACTCGATCAACGGTAATGTTTAATAACAATAAATTACTGTTCCATTTGTTGGATTATGTAGGTACAATCAAAACAATGCACTGTTTACCCTTTGAGCTTCAATCCCGCCAAAAACCAATAATCGTCGTATCCAGCAGCAATTTGAAAACGGTGCAATCCAAGTTAATCGGAAGCGGACTGGTTCGGACGTCGAATGCAGACGCTCTAATTACAGCCTAACCCGCCCGTCCTGTACGAGTACACTCGTACCGAGGTACTCTATCGCTGATATATAAGCAATCAATAAACCGTACCTGTGTCTATATTTGCCCATATTCATATGTTAAACCAATGTTTAAGGAATGTTTATTGACAAGTTGATTCCATGGACGGACATGGAGTTTGAGAGTAATTAGGTACTTTTCACCAATATTGAAACTTTCATGAGGTCTTAGGATTCTTAATGTAAAATGTATGCATACATTTAGGTTACATTTTCTTCGACTTCTAACTATACTTGAAACACGCATATACGCGAATACACGCAATCAAGAATATATATTAAATTGCTTGAATAACAAATATTATTTAAATTGGCATAATAGTTATTTATAGAAATATATATATTTAAAAATATATATATTACAATACATTTTGAGACGGTGTTTTATAAAAAATACGTAGCTGCACGGTACTTCAGTAATGATTTAACCAATGATTAATGATATAATATACGCTTACACAATTTCGTCAAATTAATAGTAACATAGCTATTGTAGTTAAAATACACACACACATACATCACGTCTGTGTTCCATCGGGGTGGGCAGACATTATTAAGCAAGTATTCCCATCTTTCACGCTTTTTTATTCTTGGTACTTCTGACTTGGCCTCTCCTTTAATACCTCTTCTACCAGGTTAATGTCAATGTTCGCCTAGATCGTCCTAAGTCCACACTTCTATTCACTTCCGCTCTATATATTTGTGCCGTCATTCTACTTTCATCAATTCTTTCTACATGTCCAAAACATCTTAACGTTCCTTTCTCTATTCTTGTCATAACATCATTTTTTACAACACATCGATCTTTAACAAATTAAGGCAATTAAACATATTCTGAAAAAAGCACGTAATCAATATTTTTTCTATGGTATTTCTAACATTTACCAACATGTGTTGATAAATCCTAGGATTAACCGTAACTACCCATATATTTTTGGTCATTTCATACAACAATATTTAAGGTACCTCCTACAAAGGTCTTCTAAATTAATACCTTACTCTATTACTGTCAGTGTTCTAGTTTTAAGGGTGATAGTGGCAGTAAAATTACTGGGTAATGTGGCATAATATCTTTAAGCCACAATGTAGGTAATGTGTTAGTGATATCCTTGTGATGTTACGACCATGTATAGGCATAGAGACGCGGGCTGCATGCTTTGCCATATCTAAAAAAACCATTGAGAGAATGTGTGTGTCGCTATGATAAAATGTATCTAATTTGTACTTGTAGCAATCATAATTATCCCGAGAGAGCTGTTTAGACGTTCCCCACTAACAAACATTAGTCAGCTCGGCCATATTTCAAGTGCCATAACAAACAATTTCGTTCACAATATCTGTGAGACGTGTAGCTATAACACGACTTAATCTCGAAGGCAATCTAGTTGGTAATGGGAACTGGTATTATAAGAGACATTCGCCGCTCTAGGGTATTACGTGCTTCTCAGACGTCCTGCGGCTCAGCTGCCCGACTTAGGCTTAGGAATGCAGCTCCTTTACATAATTAGAAAATATGGATTCTAATGATCTCTATTCATGTACCATTAAAAAGCATTTTTTGTCCTTCTTAACATTTACCAGCATTGCCGTGAGGTACCGGCAGAGTAGAATAGTACCTCTCCCTGTACCAGGTGTGGGCAGAGGTGACTAAAGTACCAGAACCGACAGATGGCGGTATATCCATCCAAGACAATGTAGCTCAAATGCATAGGGTGGGGATAGGCAGCAGAATCCCCGTCGCGAAAGCTGCGCTCTGCGATTGCCAACACGCTTGCCCGGTGCGGCAATTAGGGGCAAAATTTCATCTTTCTTGGGGAAACCTATGTTCAGCAATGGAGTACTGGCTTACGGCCATTGGTACTCCATTGCTGAACATAGGTTATGACATAGGTTATGACATTAGGTTATGAACATAGGTTATAACTCAACACGATAATGATAAAACAAATAAATTGTATTATGATTTAGCCATTTACGAGCCAATTCTTTTTTCTTTTTTTAAAGCGTGTTGAACACTTGCCTTAAGGTTTTTTCAACTATATTGAGCCTTTTCTATATATGTTTTATTGCTTCTAAAAATATTGATGTGGTTGACAGCAGTTAGATGATAAGTTATTTTATTTATATATTGGTTAAACATCTCATGCCATACCCAGTCTTTTCCCTGCTTCTCTCACTCTTCGGAACGAAATATAGCTATCCCATCTCAGTTTTTAACGGTAGAAATAAGTGACGCCCAATGGCGCAGTAGGGAGTGATCCTATCTTCTGCGCCAAGCTCGTTTGCTCGATATCCCACCCACGATAAATATTTATATTTGTGTTTATCCATTGTCTTGGCGTTATAAATATGTATTTAAGTATTATATTAGTGATTTCTCTTTTGTGCGATGTCCGTAACACTAGTATTTTAGGCGACTTACCTCGTTGTCAGGTCAATGTATGCGATATTGTGTAAATTTATAAACTAATGCTGAAGAGTGGAATACAAAATAAATGTGTCCGTTTTTAATAAGCAACGTCTGTTAATTACTAACTGTTATGATTACGTACCTCAATATTGATTAGGAAATTACTTTAGTTTGTATTAATAACGATATAGCAAGTTGCTACCAAGTTTCAAAGGTTCAAGTTAGCATTAAAACACGTGCGAGTATACCAACTGACTTAGCTATATCCCTAATAAAACACAATTTCCTCAATCTTCATAAACTTCGATTTACCGGCGAAGTTCGATCCAGTTTGAGAGTATTACCTATCTCTTTCTATCAGCGCAGCGATAAATCTGTTCCAGTAACTAGAGTGTCAGGCTCTAAGCAAGTTATTGGAGCAAGTGCTACGAATTTAATTCATCTTTCACTAGTTTGAGAAACATGTCGTAGCGTGTCGTAGCGTCGCGCTGTTTATTAGACAGCTCTGTGTGATTTCATTTTAGAAGTTATATTAATTAATTACTAAAAATATTTATTACTATAT
>JACJUM010002525.1:3936467-4017239 GCA_020976665.1 Heortia vitessoides | reverse complement strand
AGTAAATTCGGGTAACATTGAACTACAACTTTGAATTATCCTTTTCCATAGACTTCAAAACAAGAAGAAATATCTAAACATCTTATACAGATAGCGCAATGAGCTTTTAAACTTACCTTTTAGGTTACTCTCAATAATATAAGCTGTATAAGTCCTAGCAAGAGAACAATCAAATACAGACAAAATCATAATGGCGCCTCCATTACCACTAACAACATGCAATACACATAAGCAACAACTCCACCGGATCCCGTACGAGAGTGCCCAGTTACATACGACATGCAGGTCTTTTATTACCATAGGCATTTTTGGGAGTATGTACTTTCAGTTTTTTTCTTCTTCAAGTAACTCCCTCTCAAGAAATGGCTTCGCAAAGCGACAGTCAGACGTGACACAATATACTGGATAGGTTGATGACATGAAGCCACGGCGACTGTTTACTTTCGGGTCTACTGGCATACTAAATAAGTACCTTTTTTATAACAGATCGTATGAAGCGAAAAAGAGGTCATTTGCTTATTGGTGGATATTTGACAGCAGCATCCACCTCGCGAAGACAAGTTCTTTGTTGTTCAGTTTAATCTTATAACACGGAACACATATTGTTGAAACACGTTCAATTGTACTTCTTTATATAGCTGGAGTGTATGCTATAGCTTGTTGTTGCGCTCATCTGTACACTTATTCACTTTTGTTATAGTATTTGTTCAATTTAATCTCGACACGGAATACAGTATTTAGTTGTAATTTAAGTAGTAATTACAAGTTGCAACAAATACAATAGTATTTTTTTATAGATGGTAGTCGTGAGTAGGATAGTATGCCCCTCTGAACAAGGTGTCGTAAAAAGCGACTAAAGTATCAGAACCGACAGATGGCGGTATATCTATGCGAAACAGTGAAGCTTAAATGCACAGAGTGGGGATGGGCAGCAGCATCTCCGTCGCGAAAACTGCACTCTGCAATTGCCAACATGCGTACCCAGCGCGGCAATTATGGGAAAAGAACCTCCTTTCTTAGGGAGGCCTATGTCCAGCAGTGGACTGATATTGGCTATAATGATGATACAGCTGAAGCGGATGCTATCGGTTGTTGTTTATACTTCGTCACTTCTCTCATTGTCTTTGTTCAATTCAATTTTAAGACACGGGATACAATTGAAACAAGTTGTAACACGTACAACTTTAATGATAATAATAATTTTATTGCACACCAAACATAAAAACATATGAAATAAACAGTTACATATTATAAAGTACAATGGGCGGACTTATCGCAAATAGCGATTTCTTCCAGGCAACCTTGGGATGGAAAGACGAAATGAGAGAAAGAGATGTCGAAGAGAAAAAGGTGGAGGTGTAGTAAGTAAGAGGGTTCAATAAGAACGATAAAAAAATATATATGATATATAAATTATATAAATATATTGTATTTAAGGAAATATAATTAGGTATAACTATAGTGATAGAAAGTGATCCTTGTATTCTATTGATTTTTAAAGCTAGAGCATTTGCTTGTTGATGCACACATCTGTCTACTAATTTACATTGTCTATGTTCTATTATGTTGTATTGAAAAATGTGAGTGCAGTATATTACTTATATTCTTCAATTTAAAAGATTACGCAAACTTCCGTACGTCACAAATTAGAACGGTGTCACAAAAAAAAACACAACGTGTTTTTAAATAATACGCGAAGGTTTTACACGTGAGTAATAGGTCGCCTTTAGCCAGGCTTCCGCTTCAGTGGCCCGTGAAATTGGTGCGCCAGACGACCCTCATCGTCGCCCGGGCCGCGCTTAAACATGATAAAACGTACGTCTGTCTGTCTGATGCTCATCGCTGCGTTTATCTACGTTAAAAAGCGGAAGATTTTACTGAAAGTAAGGGAATATGACGCGGCTTATATGTGTATAATTCCGTGTTCATTGCTGGTACTGTGAAATTTCTTCCTTTTTGGGGAGGCATTCCCTCTACTGGCTGAAATAATGGTAATACTAGTTTTGATACATATTATCGAAGTATGTAGGTAAATCTCAGCTGATTTTCCGAATTTGCAGTGCAAGTCATAATTATATCTGCCTAAGCCGAAGCCTCCGATACTGATTCATTAGTGGTAGCGATAATGGAGGCGTCCTATAGCTTTTAGCTTAAATGCACCGTCGCTGAAATAGGCCAGCATATAATACGAGATTTTGTGTGCTGCTCCTAAACTTTCATCGTAATAATAATAATAATAATCTTTATTGTACACACCATAAACAACATATTCAAATAACAGAGAAAAACATACAACAGTACAGTACAATAGGCGGCCTTATCGCATAGTGCGATCTCTTCCAGACAATCTTTGGACATAAAAGATAAGTATATACATATAAAAAAAAATCAAGTGTCTTTTTATAATTTCTTTGATTTACAATAGTTTTTCTTAAGTTTGACTTTCTCGTTTTATTGACAGGGCCACTAGATGTCACGACTGACGGTTGTGACATTTTATGGAAAAATGTAATTGTGATATGTTTTGCATCAATAGGATTTAATTGTACAACGAGCTAAAGTAAGGCTTATATGTTGTTTCTTTCATTATTACAGAGAAACGCAATTACGTCTTTATTTCATTTATTCCAATTATTGGAATAATATCATTATATGCATACGAAAGTATATGTATTCAGTACATTAAACACATAAAAAATTGTCCGTACGTTTATTTTTGAAAAATTAAATATAGGTAATAAAATATCTACATTTTTGTTTTTATACGTTTATAGCGAATACACATTCTAACTACAGGACAAATTATAATGAAAAGCTATATTATCAGCAAATGGAAACTACTTACTTGAAACCGCAAAGCACCGCCAAAATTAAACTGAAAATGACAGGTCTGATAGTGCATTTGGCAGTGTCCATATCTTGGCCTCGAGGGTCGTGGGTTAAGTCTCTACACAAGATAAACAGTAACTCGAACATTGCCTACCATTAAGTGTCGTATAGCTAAGATAATTTTTATTACAAGCATTCTTGGGACACTGGTATATATCGCCCGATAGCATACTCGTAACTTCTATAATTACCTCCCTCCATCGCCCTCTTACTGGCACTCCTTAATCAAAAACTTAGTTTTAGGACCCGCCTGGTGCCGGCAGACTAATATAAGGTAGGTCTAATTGATTTGTTAGTTGACTTTTATAATCCCGTCGGGTCATCAGGGTCATTAGTATAATGTAATGTAGTGTAGTATGAATATAATGCAATTTAGTACTTAATATTTCTCAATTAAAATTGTTGTATTTTTGCGAACACGTGCAGCCCCTGCCCCCTCGGGCGATACCCGACCGCAATCGCTTAGTCCTCTTTTGCAAAAAGAGGTGGGTTGTGTTTTATCTTCTTTCCGAACGACGGCCAGTTGAGCCTAGGTCAAGCCTCTGAGGTGCCCTCGTGTGATTGCAATCGATCCCACTCATATACCGAGTAATTTGCGGGACCGTCGCCGCGGGGTACGCAGGTAAAATCGGACATAGTCATTAATGAGCTGCCTACCCTGCTCTAGTGGCGCTAGAATAGACGTCTGAATAGTCCAGCATTAGGTTCTCCAATAAAGAGAACAGAAACTTTTATACCATGCGTTGTAAGTGATGGAGGTACCGGAACCGATGGTTGTATATACCCACAAATGTAACAAGGCGTAGATGGGCAGCAGCAGTATGCAACCACTAATTATACGCCAAAAATACTCGTTTCATAGCGTGGTCTATGTTCAAAAGTCAACTATTTTCCTGGAGACCTGTAATACGGGTCTCTGAACCTACACGGGCACCAGTCACCCACTAATGATTTATATCTTTATATGCACATGACATTAATAAGCCTTTATTACATGTTATCATTTGAAGTGAAAAATAAAAAACTTATTAATTTTATTTATTTATTTATAAATTTCATCGATACGTTTAATTTCTTTAAAGATAAATAAAAAATAAATTCCTACAACATCTCGCACATTGACCTGATTCCGTGATGAGTCGCTTAAAGCTATTGTGTGACGGACATCAGACAACATAGAAATCACAAATATACTACTCAAATACATATATTTAGCACCCAGGCATAGGACAAACATAAATATCGTTACATAAATATTTGTCCTACGTAAGGATCGAAACCACGACCTTAGGTGCACAAAACAGGATCACTGCCATCTGCGTCATCGGCAGTGACCAGCCCCAAGGCCGAACGAGTTCAAAATTAAACGAAACGTAGAAGCCAAATTCTCGATCATTAATATCTGCACCGGCCATATGAATATCGTTGATTAATTAATATTACATTGCGAACACATATAATACAGATATATTTATTACTAGCCATCCGTTCACGACTTCGCTCGCGTGTTAAAACGCGACGGGAACGAAAGTACTCTTTATCGTTTTTCGAACGCTAATTTTATCATTATCATGCTCTCTCGCGTTTAACTCCATCTGATCACTCTAGTTTTTTGGAATGAGCTTCCGTTGAATATTAAGCAATCCAAAAACAAATTTCTCCGTACTTTATTTACTGATGCTGCTTCTCTAACTTTATAACCCTATTTCTGATGTACGATACTTTATATATATATTTTTTATATCATATGTATTTATTGTGTTTATTTATACAAATATGTATGTCACGTTTATCTATTTTGTATATATATATATATATATATATATTGTCTGCACCACTATATTGTTTTTTTTCTGTTTCGTGTAATAGTTGACTGGGAGATAATACCAGCTGGCATTAAGCCGCCATTTGTACATTTTGTAATATTTTGTGAAATAAAGGTAAATAAATAAAATAAATAGAAACTCTGAAGAACTCTAGAATGATCGCAGCGGGTCGTCGTGACGCTGCTGCCTATCCCCGCCTTGTTGCACTTGAAATACGCTGTCTTGGGTCGATATACAGTTATCCGTTTTTTTTTGTTCCTCCGTTGCTTCTTACGACACCTAGGGGAGGTACTATTCTGAAGGTACCCCACGGCATAACGCCAATATAGAAATGGTATATCAATATACACTGCCTGTGAAAATACTTCGCGTGGGCTCCCTGTGGGTTAAATTTTCCGGGTAAAAAATAAAGTAGCCTATTCATTCGTTCACTATACCTTCCAACTAATACTAGGCAATGAAGCATTTCGATCCATTTGGAAAAAGAAAAATATTGTTTCTTTTTCTTGACACTTAAAATGCCTCGAGTTGTTTCATTCACAAATGTCATTATTACTAATTGTCTTGCTATTTCCTTTTATTTTTAAAATGTACTGTTTTATTGTTTGTAGCATGTAAATTGAGGATCTGGTGACCTGTAAGACGAACCTCTGACGAACTCTTTGAACCTACACGGCTAACAGTCTTCCACGAAGGATTGATATCATTCATCATCATCATTTCCGCCATTAGAAGTCCACTGCTGGACATTGGCCTCCCCTAAAAAGACGGAAACTTGCCCATAATTGCTGGGCAAACGTGTTGATATTCGCAGGGGTATACCGCCATTTATCGGTTCTGGTATTCAGTCGCCTTCTACGATAGCTGATACAGCGGGAGGTACTATTCTACTCTGCCGGTACCTCACGCAAATGATTTTAAAATCATTTTACGTACATAAAATTTATAAGACCATATTATGTTATCACATGGGTTAAAGATATTATTATTTTAGGTGATATAATTATACTATTGTTTCTACCAATATTTAGTTAATACACTCAGTAAAGTATACACATACGGTAATGTCAATCAAATACAGAATGCCTAAAGCCCATGTCATCCCGGATCACCGGAATCTCCCGCCCATACACCAAGCATAACAATTAGGTTCAATTAGTATGATGGCTTTCAATTGCGAATACGAATTACTCATATTCGGCATAATTACAAAAGTTAATTTGGCCCATTTGTTTTCTGGTAATATATTAAATACACTGGTCCAGCCCGAACACAAAGACTAATTATTAATTAAACCGCACTGAAAACATACGCACGTACAGTATAATTATAAATGAGTGAGGGTGTATAGTTAATATAAATTGAGTCGCGGAGAACCTGAAGAGTACAATTGTTCCTTCTGTGTTTTAATATATGTATGTAATTAGTATATTCGTGATTCCTCTGTTGTCTGATGTCCCTAACACAAGTGATTTAAGCGACTTATCACAGGATCAGATCAATGTCTGTAATGCTGTGGGAATTATTCATTTATACTGTGCCATGGTGTCGATAGAGACTGAGATACTTAAACCGACAGATGGTATTGAGGTGTTAAATATTATATTTTGTTTCCACTGTTATTTGATGTATAAGCGATTTATCTTAAAGTTTGATCAATATATTTGATGTGTAAATTCATTTTTATAGAGTAATAGTTGAAAAGTAAAAATTCTATTTTATCACATCACTGTCACTGATGAAGAATGTAAATTAGAAACGTTTTATAACATTACTTTGATCGAAATATAAATTCGATAAACCCACATTTACTGTAATATTCAAATGAAATGTAGAGAAATAACGATCGTGGTGTATACTAAAGGGTTCATCGGCTTTAACAAACGGAGATCAAAGAGAGTTGGTTAACACAACCCGCCCACTCTAATTACCTGTAAAATACTCGGTTGTATTCTGTTGTAGAACATTTTCATATAAACTGAATTATCATCATATATTTTATACTAACAACGCCCCGGGGTTTTACTTGCTAAGTTTAAGTTGTAGAACCTTCTTACTAACTTTGCACTCTCTTTTATTCCCTTAAAACCATCTAATTTAAAGGGTGAATTCTCAAAAATCATCCTTAGTGCTCCCCTACGTAAAAAAGAAACCCCTGTACAGCTTATATATTTCTATATAAATACATATATGTAGGTACTTAAAGTAATTATATATAAGGGTCTGTGATATTAAAGATACTGTTGTCAAACGCTGCAATATTAAAAGTATAGTTCGTTATCTAAAGCTACTAAACAGCTAGATATTCGGTTTTTTTAATTTTTAATTAAACATTTTTATTTAAAATTAGTACCAAATATAGTTGTGTTCAAGTATAGTACTTATAGAGTCTAAAAACTGTTTGTATGAGTGTTATAAAACTCCAAAGATTCACATAACGTTATCCGATATGTGATACAATCGGAAATAACAAATTCCTGTATGTGTAATAATGCACATTCATCATTATTTTGATCGGTGCCAAAACAGTTATGTGCACTTTTTGATTTAAAAAATATATAACTCACTAAACATTTGTTATTTAAATACCAAATTGTGGTAAATGCATACTTTTAATAAATATTTTGATTCTATAATACTGCTTTTTTATTTAACTAACCATTTCTTTAAAAAAATGTTTTTTGTTGTTTCCCAAAACCTAGCAAAAATCACAAGTGGAATTTGTCAGGCGCAACGACGATATATAATTATATATATATGTGCCAATGTTTTTCACAATAATACTTATTAATACCTTTTTATAAAACACCCTCGAACACCTAGAAAAGATACAATATGCAGTTGATTTTTCTTTACACCTTAAAGAGGAATAATAATTATTTAATAAGTAATTCATTCAACGCTTGGCTAAAAGTCCGCGTGAATGTATTTTACCCCAATCAATAAGGAGATATAAGTTAATATATAAAAATAATAATAATAAAGTCTCACATCTCATACATTGACTTGACTCCGTGATAAGTCGCTTAAAGCACTGTGTTAAGAACGCCAAACAACAGAACAAACACAAATATACCACTTAAATACATATATTTAATACCCAGACACAGAACAAACACAAATATCATTTTATAAATATTTGCTCTGGGTGGGAATCAAACCCACGCCTCCTGGCGCACAAGATAGGATCTCTACCATCTGCGCCATCGGCCCGTCATCGAATAAATCCATCATACATAATTTTTGCGTAATTTAAACGGGATATTTTTTTTATTACAGATTATTACAGGTACAGAGACAGAGTCGACCATTTGTAACAACAAAGGTCAAACGCAATAGAGCTGTAGTTGCGAAGCCAATCAACTTTCTGATTGGAACTACGCTAGCCCATTGTGGCAAAAATGGACAATACTCCCCCAAAATGAGAACTGAATGTAAGGAAAAAGTTACGTATTTTTCAATAACGTCTAAGGCGGACACTGCATAAGCTCATGAAAACTTACAATTTTATCATTTAAGTAGGTCTTCTGGTAAAAAATGCCGTCAACTAAGTCTCTTCGAACTTCATAACTTAATTACCAACTTACATAACCTACGTAGCTTATATTAAAAATAAATTAATTATCATCACCAGTCTGTGTAGAGATGCGGGAAAAATTACCTGTAACCAAAAATACAAAAATTTATACATTCATTTAATATATCCGTTCATTATACATTGACATGACTCCGAGATTAGTCGCTCAAAGCACTTGTGTCATCAGCTTTAGATTATAAATCATTATCATCATCAACATTACAGCCATTGGAAGTCCACTGCTGGAAATAGGCCTCCCCAAGTAAGGGGGAATATAGCCCATAATCGCTGGGCAAGTGTGTTGGGATTGTCAACACGCTTGCCCAGCAGAGCATAGCTTCACGACGGGAATGTTGCTGCATATTCCCGCCCTGTGGATGGATCATGGATTTACCGCGATGTGTCAGTTCTGGTACCTTAAAGGCCTCTTACGACGCCTGGTACAGAGGGAGGTAGTATTCTACTCTACCGGTGCCTCACGGCTGCATAGGCGTACCGGCTGTCCTCACGGCTTAAAAGATTATAATACATAAATACATATTTACCTTTCAAACAGAACAAACATAAATATAAAATAAACATAAATATATAGAGATCGAACCCACGACTCTAGGCGCACAAGATGCTGACTCTAGGGATACTACTGTTATAAAGATTGGATATCAAAATAGAAATAATGAATAGAATATAGACATAAATAACAGAGTAGCAATATCGTACATCTATTGACAATCGTGTAAACTGTCTAATGTCAAATGTCCTTTTTCGGAATAAATATATGTCAGTCGTTAACCATCATCAGACGTGTTTTCATTATAACTACTCAATGCGCCTTCCAGATTTAGGAATATGCTGGCATAGCTAAGGTTTATAGAAAGGAATTAAACACATAAGTTGGCGCCATTGCGGACACAGCAATATGTACTGTATACATATATAACACTAACTACTTAAGCGCGAGCAATTTAAAGTTCCAAGCAAAAGAATTTCGGAATTTTCGACAAATAAAATTTACAAACCTTTCTCATATTTGTTTTATTAGACTACTTCGGTAAACATGCGTACAGTCAACGTCATTGTAAGAGCCACAGCGGCCTATAGACACTCAGATTATTGCAAGAATATCATTAGCGCATTTCCAACCTTGTGACTTGAAGATATTATGTCACATTACCCAGTGAAGGGTGAGAGAGACAGTAATTTCTCTGCCTCTCTCACCTGTAAGAGTGAGCAATGCAGCCGACGGTTTGTCTCACCTTACAAAATTGTCTTTTATTGTTCCCATCAAAGTCCGTTACGTACATAATAAGAAGTGTGTGTTAGATGCAGCAATAGATGCGAATCCTTGTCACCCATGGAGGTTTTGTTTCTGGCGTTCACTAATCACCAACTTTACGGTATTAGTACACAGTAATGGATACGCACTCAGTTGCATACTAATTGTATAGACGTGAAAATGTCTTGCAGCTGAAGATATAATCAAAGAACTCCTGACATTTGAAGACGCCACTAACGCCAAATTGATACTAATTAAACCACTGATGATAGAATGATAGAAAGACTACTTGAAACAATATCTTTTAATTTTCTTGTCTTTATTACGTATTATACGTATATTTTTAAAGAGTTGGCGATCCGCCAACCTCTTCGTTACAACGGGTTTTTGAACAATGAATTACACGTTTTTAATAAATAGCGGATTCTACAAAATGAACATTGAAATATTAGTAGCCGAGACTTTCAGAAATATTGTTAAACCCTTACTTTAGAATTGTACTTGCTTTATTTATTCTGATTATAATATTTTTTAAAAATATATTTGAGTATTAGCATAAAGAGTAATAATAATAATAAATTCCCACAACATCTCATACATTGACCTGACTCCGTGGTAAGTCGCTTAAAGCACTTGTGTTACGAATGCCAGACAACAGAGGAATCACAAATATACTACTTAAATACATATATTTTGTGGTACAGTGGCAATTAGTTGAATGTTGCTTTTGTAGATACGGTCAGTTTTGAATACAATTTATATTTTTTTATTGTTCATCGTTAAATACAATATTAAAACAAAAATATCAAATGTAAACTTTAAATGGACATTTGTTAATTTATCACATTAGGCTCGCGAGATGGCATTTCAGCTAGAAGAGATATAATTGGGAGTGCAGTCTCCCGGAACGGTAAGGGCACGCGTTCGGCTCCCGACAGAAACTATAAAAGTTGATAATTTTTTAAAATAATTCGCACCAACAGTTCAGTACATTTCTGGTCATAAATTAAGGATTACTTGTGTTACGGAAATTAACAATGAAGGTACTACAAACACCTATCCAACACAAATATTAAGGTACATTTATCTAAGCTATTATTTCTTTAATATTTACGCGTTCACCATTCATATTTTAACATTGAGTTTTAACCAGTTTAGAACGCAATTTGTTTTTCTTAAACATTTTTATGATCGATGTTTTGGTTACCGTTAAAAATAAAAAGAGAAAGGATTCTGTTCTTAATTTAAAAAGTAATTTTAATATAAGTGTAGTGAAAATTAAAAAAAAAATTAGAGATACATTATTATTGCCTCATAGTAATGGTATGTGTGTGTCCTTTAGTACATTAAGCGTACCTAGGTCTCTTAAATATTCGCGATTTATTAATACCAATAGTTTTTCAATGTCCGCTATTTCCTACAAATGTTTGTCGAAGCTGTCTTCCCGTGGGCGGGTGGCGAAAGAATCGTTTTTTTTCAAGTTCCATTAAAACGTTTCTCGCGTGTTTCATCAATGAATATTATTTACTTTTTCTACATCAATTTGTCTGAGTTTGCAGCAGCGAGTTTGTTCGTTAATTTTCTAAAAAGATATTTTCGTTCAATTAATATTTGTTTCCTTCAGTCAGTTAGTAGCTTACCTATACTTATAAAAGAATGTGACCAATAAAAAATCGTTCTTGAAAGCTAATGAGTTAGGATAGTCACAAATTTAGTTTTACAAACAAACTAACTTTGTGCCCATGACTTTGTCCACATAGATTTCACTACATAAAATCCTTTAGGCCTTCTCGTTTTCCCAGAAAATAAGTTTCTCGAACGGAAAACCGCTGCGCAATCAAATATGTCGATTACTCTTTTTAAAAAAAGAATTTTTAAAAAAATCATGTACTTGAGGTGAAAGAAAATTAAACAAGTTCATCCGACGAGAATCGACTTAATTCCGAAGTAAATACTAGCCTACGTGATATTATACGAGTAGATCTACAATCTATTTCAACCAGTCAGGCGAGAAAAATTACAAATAATAAATTCACTCAACATCTCATACAAACACCTGACTCGAGATAAAGAACTTGTTTTACGTACATCAGAGGAATTGCATTTTGATAAATTATTTAAATGCATTATAACACAAGATAGGGACACTACCGAATGCGCCTTTGGCAAAGATTCGGCATCTGATACAACGACATCGTCATCATCAATCATCACCATTACAGCCATTGGAAGTTCACTGCTGGACATAGGCTTGCACAAATAGGAGGAATTTGGCCTATTATTGCCGTGATTGGCAAGTGAGTTGGCAATCGCAGAGCGCAGCTTTCGCGACGGGGTGCTGCTGTCCATATCCACGCTATGCATTTCAGCTACACTGTTTCTAATGGATATACCGCCATCTGTTCTGATTCTTTAGTCGCTCCTTACGACACCCCACAGGGGGAGCTACTACTCGGCCCCGCGATACGACGTGTAACACATTAACAGACACGCATCTATACTTTAATGACTTTCAGGTCTATAGGGAAAGTAAGACGATAATACGTGCTATAGGATATCCACTAATGGCCATAAAAAAAGTAATACAAATGATTATGTATAGATTACTAGGTAGTAATCTATACATAATCGCCAAATCGTAAATCAAAAATCTTTTTTGGGGAGGTCTATTATTCAGCAGTGGACGTTTAAAGGCTTATATGCTATTCAATTTTATTTCGACGTATAGCTTCCACTCCCAGGAAGCGTGGAGGCCCTCTCAGGAGGTCACGGAATTTAAACGAGACCGATTGGGATTACTCAATGGCACGTTAAGGACACGTACCTCGGCTAGATTTGTATATACCTACGAAACAGTTTGGATCATGTCTTCGCAAATCAGTATTTATACAGCGTTGAGTGGTTTAGTGTACAGCTGGTACTTAGTATTGTTTATAGCGCCACCGTGGTTGTATACACAAAATGTGAATATTTCGTCACAGATTTCTTTACGTTTATAGATATTATTGAATGCGGGAATGAAATACGTAGGAATGAAAAAATAATTTACGTGAGGTAGACCTCATATAAAAGGTCACCCGCATTGGTACCTCACCCTCACCTATTTCTACCGCCAAATAGCATTGTTCGCATTACTGTGTTTCGGTCTAAAGGGTGAGAGAGACAGTGAAGAGACAGTCACAAGGTTGGCAACGCGTTAGTAATATCGTTTCGTTATTACGAGCGTCTATACCCTCCCGATAGTATGACCGCTAAAACCGCAGCCCTTCCTCGCCCTCTTACTGGCACAACACGATCATTAACACTCCACATGCATTCGTACAACAGCGCAGTACACCGCGTTCGCCGGCGAACGCGTGCAGTCCCTGCCCCCACGAGCGATAACCGACAGCCCTAGAGCTGTCGGGCTCAATCTGTCTGTCCTCTTTTGCTGAAATTTCATAGTAAATTCAACCCCAACGACGGCGGCCCGAGCCTAGGTCGAGCCTCTAGAGGTGCCCTCGGGCGCGCCGTCGGTCCCGCTCCGATCTCGCGAGCTTTGCGGCCGCGACCGCGGGGCACGCGAGAGGCGAGAGGCCCTGCCCTCTTTTTTCGGTGGCGCTGGAATTGACGTCTGAGTAGTCCAGCAACAGGTTCCGAAAAAGCACTAACTGATAGATTGCGAAATATAAATGGTCAAAAAACCGCCTATCTTGAGGAGACCTTTGTCAAACTGTCGACTTTATATGGAATCATAAAGATATCTTTATATAATTAATTCTTTCACTAGGATATAGCTTGGGTTCGTATTATATAATTGTACGGTGTGATATATAATAGATTTTATACCTGCAATGCACCTATATGTACGCAGCTTTATCCACTCTCAGTTTGAATAAGCAGTTCACATATGAAAGAATGTTGGCACAAATTATCATAGAATGTAAACGATACACCGTCTGATATTTAGCTTTTAAAAAAGTGGCTCCAATGCGGACGTTGATATGTTTACTCCACATCGTGACTGTTTGCAGCTCTGAGTGATTATAAACTCTAAATATTTCCGACATGAAATTTTATTGAACGTAAATACATTTAGGCGTGGATAACAATCATCCTAAATGAACGCATTTCGTTAGATTATTGCAACATTAGATACCGTGAAATTAGTTTTTGATTTCATACGATGGCCAATGGTACGGATGGTAGTGATCCTATCTTGTGCGCCAAAGGTTGTGGGTTCGGTTCTCACCCAGCATAGGTATTTATAAGTGTTTGTATTTGTTTTGTATCTTATATTTGTAATTATTCTGTTATCTGATTTCGAGAAAGAAGATTTTCGAGAAAATATTTTACACGTTATTCATGACTTTTAATGAAGAACCTTCAGATGAAATTTAACTTCTAATACAGCAAATTTTCACACTTTGCATCTCCGCTTAATCCCCTTTATTACATCAGCCATAAAAAGTCCACTGTTGGACTTAGGCCTACCCAAGATAGGGGGACTTTTTGTTGCGTATAATTGCCACGCTGGACAGTCGTGGTGGTAATAGCAGCGCGCAACTTTGCGACGAAGCTGCTGCTGCCGATTCCCACTCTGTAGTAATTAGGGTGCGCTGTTTCGGATGGATAAAGCGCCATCTGTCAGAACCGTTGCTTTAGTCGCTTTTTACAACATCTGGTAGAGGGAGGTACTATTCAAGAATTTTTAATACCCTACGTCAAAAAAGGAATCCCTGTGCAAAATTCACGGTTCGTACCCTTATAGTTTAGGCCCTGCGTTGATACCTCAATCAGCATCTCCTTTTATATATATAGAAGATTATACACAAACAATATGATTTACGGAGAGTTAATAACATAAATATCTATTTCGGATTGTTATTGCCATGAAGAGACTAATTGGGATTGCGTCTATGGCAATAATAATCATAATTAATTACGTTGAAATAGTGCTGTGTCATTGGTGGAACGAAACTCGTCTCAATTAGGCGATATAAGCTGGCATGCGGGGTCAAAGGAGGAAAATGCACGGGATATTTGGAGGACGGGGACTTGCCTATTATATTATATACATTTACTCCTACAGCCTGCGGATTAAGAATACAAATTAGGTCAACAACGGATACGTTAGAATTAATTTCACGTTATTTTTAGCCACAATGCGTCAATTAAATTGTCGTAAGAGACAATATGCAGGTATTCAGAAAGAACTACAAAAAGAAAATGAAAACAATTAATTCGTTGTTTGAAAAGCTAATTTTCATTAAGTTAAGGATGTTTTTAAAATGTATTATTGAAATTTAATTCTATTTTAGTTAAAACTCTTAACGAAAGTCAGAATTAAATAAATACAAAAATGTTTGCCTATACGCCCCTTACGCCAATTGAATTACCTTACCCTTACGCCAAAAAATTTCTGACCGTCGATATTTGTATATTTATGCAATGATATTTTTGGTTGTTCTATGTTTAATGTTAAATATGTATTTAGATAGTATATTTGTTTACTGTCTAAAGATCGTAACACGAGTGTGACCTATCTAAAAATCAGGTCAGTATTGTGTGAATAAAAATAATAATAAAAAAAATCTTTTTAGTTTTACACTCCTGCTAATTCTACACTCCTGCGAAACGGCTTGATCGATTTTGATTAAATATTAAATGTATTTATAATCGGTAGGTCTGTGAATATGTAATTGTCAATTTATTTATATCCTTAAATGACAAAAGTGGTTAACCACTGACTTCCCTACCACGAGGTATTAAAAATACATACAACCCACCAATACCTGTTTTCAATAGCGGTATAGTTATTTAATTTTATGTACATATGACAGAACAACGCTTGCGGGTTCAGCTAGTATATATTTATTATTTTCAAATAAATATATATAATTCTTCATACTACCTTTGTACACCCTCTTTTATCTCATCAAGAAATGATTTCCGGAAAACCAATTTTGTATCCAAGAATAACCAATGATAATAATACTTTTTGTATCCAAGAATAACCAATAAAAATAACAGTACATCTCATATATTGACATGACTTCGAGATAAGTAGCAGAAAGCTCTTGTGTTACGGATATCAGACAACAAAGGAATAACAAATATATTACTTCAATATTAATAAATAGTAACTAAACACAGAATAATTACAAATAAATGTCACTAGCACCCCGCGGTTTCACTCGCGATAAGTTGTAGAACTTTCATATTAACTTTGCACCCTCCTTTTACTTCTTTAAGGGATGATATTCAAATATATATTTTACATGTGAACATTTTATATTTCCTAAGTCCTATATTTTGGCCCCTGCGATGATATTTATATATATTATATATAAAATATATTTAGTCTTTAGAACATATATACATACTCATTATCATTTGCAATATGTTTAAAAAATTTACTATACTAAAACATTGACCTTGTGTGAAAAATGTACTGTGTATTAGAATATTTACAAATATGCTAACCAGTATATATTTTAAAAGAAGAAAGGACTCTTTCACTCATTACGTTATTTCATTCATAACCATATTTTTAATAAGTTCGATTTATTGTCCGTTAGAGCATACAAATTTCGCGGTTCTCACAATAAATAAAATCCAGCTTATTGTTTCAGCGCGTACTGGTAAAATGATTATTTTCATCTACAAGGCCTTTTGCACAGCCTATGGTAATTAATAAAACATCCAAATCTGTTTCTTTTTATTACGTCAAGTCGACAAACAAGAATACAGTCCGCGTGATAGTAAGCATCACTGTAGCCTATACATTCTCGTAACATCACAAGGATATCACTATCGCGTTGCTAACCTAGTGGCTTGAAGATATTATGTCACATCATATAGTAATTAGACAGTGTATCTATCATGTACGCAAAGGGTCGTTGTTTCGTTCCCCACCCAGGACAAACATTTATGCGATGCACACCTGTGTTTGTTATTTCTTGATGTTATGAACATATGTATTTCAGAATTATTTTTGTAACCAGCTGACATAATAATTAAAATTTACTTGGGTAAATCTGCAAGGCACTGCTAATAACAAACTCCGCAAATTTATCAACTGCCTTAATTTTATATATTTATAATCTATTTAGTATATAGTATTTTTTACAATACACGCTGCTAGAATGATCGTTAGGTAGACGCGTTAAACTGCTGAGAAGAGATGAATCAAGATTTCTATTTCCACACAAATAAATCTCCGCTTCGTCACTTCACGCAGTATCATTCCGCGTCTCAGGTATTCAAAAATCACACATAATATACCTACTTGTTGGAAGCGTGCCAATGCTTACCATCCTCTTTGGAACCGAGAATTATGCTCGAATAATAATGCAATACGGTCATAATGATAATTATACTGCCACTAAAACAACAATGGCCGAATCTTTTACACAGAACAACGGTAACAAATGATAAAAAGAAAAACAAACGAACGAGCGGATTTGGTGTTGTCACAAGAGACGTTGGTAATTAAATGTGTTTTAAAAATAACATTGAATGATTTGTGAGTTCATTCAGCTGTGGGTTACGTAGTCGTAGGTATTTTTAGAAGAATGATGTATTTGAATGAACCTTAAAAAATTACGTTCTGAAGTGTCAATAATAATAATATGTATAATGGACAGTATATTTAAAATAGTACAAAGTTATTGCTCACAGTTGATATTTTTAACGGTTTGAAGGATAAGAGTGTCTATAGATTTGTTGAACTGGTCAAATATAAAAAAAAAGTGAAGCAGGAATTGACATCAGAATATATAGAGCTGAGATCATAAGCTAGGCACTTCCATATTCACTTTGTGAATGTATACGAGCTTATATTTCGATGACACTCAGAAATGAAAGCATTTTCCACAGCTCCATTGCTAAAGAGAAATACAAATGCCCGGCAGTTTCAAATGCGTAGTTCCCGTTCCCGTAAGAATATGGGGATTACCCGCGAGTTCGCACGCGTTAAATTTGGGGGTAACACTGCTAACAAATTTTCATTCTCTATTGTAGGGGTTGAGGAAAGATTTCCAAAAAAAAGTATTTTTCGTTGGTTTGTGTTCGTATTTTTAGGTACCTTGAAAACTACGTATATAGTAGCTTTTTAAAGTTTTTTTTTCTGTCAGTTTGGGATAAACTTCAAAACGGTTTGACCGATTCCAACGGGATTTTATCACTTTAATATGGTTTCTTATATATATAAGACTAGCAATGTCTGAGACTTTGTTAGTCTTAAATAACCATAAATAAAATCGATAAATAGACTATCCAACACTGAAATAAATTTTCAAATTGGAGACAATAAAACTCTTAAACATTACAATATTCGTATGAATTATTAAACAAAATCATCACATCAAATTGGGCCTGTTAAGTTTCAGGAAATAAAAAAACAAAACGTGTTTAAAAGTCGACAGAGTATTTCTTATTTGAGTAGTTGTAATAATAATATTCTTTATTGTACTTACACCAAAGAATAAAAACGATTTAAATATTAAAGAAATATGTACAATAAAATGATATGAGTGAAAAAAGTACAGAAATGCTAAGCCATGAGGTACAGAGTAGAATAGTACCTCCCACTACACCAGGTGTCGTAAGAGGCGACTAAGGTACCAGAACCGACAGATGGCGATATATTGATCCGGAACAGGGCAGCAGCTTCCCCGTCGCAAAAGCTGCGCTCTGCGATTGCCAACACGCTTGCCCAGCGCGGCAAGTATGGCGAGTATGGGCAAAAATCTTCTCTTCTTGGAGATCTCTTTTCTTGGAGAGGCCTATGTCCAGCAGTGAACTTTCAATCGCTGGTATAATGATGTACAGTAAAATGGGCGGGTTATCGCATAGAGCGATATCTTCTAGGAAAAATTTAACAATAATAATTAATAATTTCAAGGTCCCTCCACATTCTCGCGAGAACGCAAGAAACGTGAATGTGGAAGCGATTTGCGTATTTTTCTCGTAATGTTCTCCAGCTTTTGTCGTTTTTTTGGGCGGGACAAAAAAGCTTGATAACATGAAAACAGGCGGGAAAGTATTTTGACTACACACTCGCATGTTTCTTAGTAATAAGCGAGTTGCCGATTTAAATAGTTTCTGAGCGTGTACCTAAAAGAAGCTCTCACTACATTATCAATGAAAATTTTGTGAAAATTCTCGAGTGAATATCTCGCGAGAATGTGGAGGGGCCTTTAGAGTAGCGCGAAATAAAGAATATATTTTGTAATCGTTTTCCTTTAAACACAACCGTCAGGTCTATTTTTATCAAAAATTCTACATTATTTTAAAATCAATCAACGTTGCTTTTAATAAATACTCTTTATTTGATTATCACATTACTCTTTTTAATGCGTATTGCCAATTAACAAGAAGTGAAGTCATCGTTTGGTGGAGTCAAACACATATACTCCTTTAAATATAGCATGATTACAATGACAGATGTTAATGTAACAGCGTCGCACGTGTTATTTTTGTTCGCAATATAGATCATTTGGCATCGTAATTTGTTATTGATATTATTTCACAAAGATTTTACAAATAAAGCTCAACATTCACATAACATCTAATACATTGACCTGACCCTGTGGTAAATCGCTTACAGTACTTATGTCATGCACATCAAACAACAGAGGAAACACAAGTATAATACTTAAATACATATTTTTAACACCCAGACACAGGACAAACACAAATGTCATCATATACATATTTGCCCTAGGTATTATAAAAAATTTAAAATTAAGATAAATAACTATTAAAAACCAATTAATTTAACAGCTGCCATTCTAAGCTATATAAAGGACTAATGTGCCTGCCACAATTCATTTTTAATTTTAACCACATAAAACATTTGCTTGAGCATGTAAGGTGCCGGTGGAGTAGAATGGTACGTCCCACTGCACCCGGTGTTGTAAGAGGCGGCTAAGGTACCAGAAACGACAAACGGCGGTATACCCATCCCAAACAGTGCAGCTGAAATGCATAGGACGTGGATGGGCAGAAGCATCCCCGTCGCAAAAGCCGCGCTCTGCGTTTGCCAACACTCTTGCCCAGCGCGACAATTATGGGTAAAGCACCTCGATTCTTGGAGATGCCTATGTCCAGCAGTGTACTTCCATTGTCTAGTATAATGACGATACATAAGAATAATGAATTCTGAACATTCCTCACGTTGACCTGACACCGGGATAAGTAGATTAAACCACTTGTATCAAGGATATCAGACAACAGGAATTACAAAAAGAAAATTCAAATACATTTAAATCACACCCAGGCACATCACTCATCTGCACCATCGGACCCGTCAAAGGTAAGGTGGGAAATGTCAATTAAATTATGTCAATTAAAAACATATCCATTTCAAAGTAAAATACTTCTTATTCAAACAGTACTTTCTTTTAGCGTATAAGGCCTGCCTATAACATTCAGTTATATATTGGCTTACTATGTATTATGATGTTCAAAGTTGTTAATAGGCTCTATAGTATTTTGTGTCAGTCATCGGGCCAGGTTGTAGAGGTAAAACTTATTAAGCCTGCAAAAGCATATTCAATTTTGCATTAGCGACGGGAAACAGAAACTACGCAAGTGATAACGACCCGCGTTACTTTATGTTACCGCGAAAATAATACATAATAAAAATAGCCAAAGTCACCGCCTACCGTCTAACGCCAAATAGCAGTGTTCGCATTGTGTTCCGGTTTGCAGGGTGACAGAGGCAATTA
Source organism: Heortia vitessoides (assembly GCA_020976665.1). Taxonomy (NCBI): domain Eukaryota; kingdom Metazoa; phylum Arthropoda; class Insecta; order Lepidoptera; family Crambidae; genus Heortia; species Heortia vitessoides. Next base: position 3,996,956 of record JACJUM010002525.1, on the reverse strand, counting down.
AACTACCTACTAATGTGACGTAAATATCTTCAAGTCACAAGGTTGTGATATTAATATATGGAAGACAAAATTGTACATCGATTACTTTCCCCGCAGGACAGGGAACTAGCATCGGGAATTGAAATGATTTTATTGTAAAGAAATTATTTATTTATTACGAGCGTCTACAGGCTGCTGGTCGACTCACTGGACATCACGCGGACAGTTCGCTTGTTTGTCGACTTGTTATAATAAAAAAATGATATATCTGGTAGTTCTCATTTCACAAATACTAGTCTACTGTGAGTTATAGCTATGTATTAATTCAATTCGTCTATTCACACAATTGATGCGTTTCACAATCAAATATCCCCGAGAGATTTAGAGGAGCGCAGTCTGCCAACAACGCGTGGAACTGGAGCGGCTAGCAGCCATCATAATGTATTTTGATATCAAAACGAAGACATCCATCTGTTAATGCCAGACAGGCGGCCGGCGAACTTCTTTTCAATTTCTCGTTAGAATTTTCACATATGAAAGTATTGCATAAAGTTTTTGAGAAATGCGAGCTTTATATTTATCAAAATAAGGAAGATTATTGAGACATTTCAAATTCAACCACAAACTGTTTCTAAACATATACATAAACATAAAATACAGTATTATTTTATTAACTGCGCTTATTACAATATTAGAAAACGACATTCAAAGTTCACTTAAATCGCCTCCAATTATATCCTTTATTTTACGATTATATAATATAAATATAATAATACATGTAAAAAATGCCATGAAGTACCGGCAGAGTAGAACAGTGCCTCCCCTTGTACCGGGTGTCGTAGCAGCCGACTAAAGTACCAGAACTGGTGGCGGTATATTCTTCTATATTATATTATTTAATTGTGTATTTTTAATGCAAAGGGCGGGGTTGGGCAGAAGCATCCTCGTCGCGAAAGCTGCGCTCTGCGATTGCCAACACGCTTGCCCAGCGCGGCAATTATGGGCAAAATTTCCCCTTTCTTGACATAGGCCTCCATGTCCAGCAGTGGACTTCCAATGGCTGTTATGATGATTATATAAACATGTACATATGTGATGCTCTCCGATACACATTTCTCTATCGACTTCTATTCAAAGCTTGCTAGATTTTCAATAATTATATGACATTGTATTACATATGATATGATATGATGCATTTTAATATATTTATTTTATGTTTATTATAGTTTATGTTTAATACAATAACGAACATAATTGGTAAATAACTACTGCACTCTTATTACTTATTTCGAAATTAATTCCTTTTTTTGGGTGACCGTTATGCTGGATTACTCAGACGTCAATTTCTGCGCCTCCGGGACGGGCGAGGTCGCTCATTACTGATCGATCCTACGTGTGGGACCGATGACTATCACTCGAGGACTCCACAGAGGCCGGACCTCAATTCGAGTAGTAGGATCAGTTATTAACAAAAGAGGACCGAGTGAGACCGGCCGCACTGCGGTGTACAGCTCTACGAAAATAATGTGTGGGATGTGTTTGTTATTGTAGCCAGTGAGAAGGCGACTGAGGGCGACCTCAATGAAAACGTCGGCGTCGGGGGCATTAAATGCGGAGAAGATTATACGCACGCTGTGTAATCGACTTGCATTAAAGTAACGTCGGCGAGGATTGTTATTGCGATGATTAATCCAAAATGTATTACTTCGAGCTTTTAAGTTAAAAGAAACTATGTTCTTATAAAAAATGAATGAATTGTACATAGAAGCTATGACATTTTTATGGATTAGATATAGTGAGGTACCGGCAGAGTAGAATAGAATTTACCACTACACCAAGTGTCGTAAGAGGCGACTAAGTTTCCTAAACCGACAGATGGCGGTATTTCCATCCGACACAATGCAGCTTAAATGCACAGGGCGGGGATGGGCAGCAGGATGCCCGTCGCAGAAGTTGCGCTCTGTGGTTGCCTGCTTCAAGTCACAATAAGCCGTTCATTCCAACTGCATTTGTGATGTTTAAAATCCGATAATCCCAAATGGGCTCATGTAGTGGGGATATTGGTACTGCAATCTTTAAGTATTTTTATGGGGCAGTTATCTCTAGACCTCTTTACAATCTAGCCCATTTTGGTGATCAAACCATTTAGTTCCCAAGCTGAACACATTCTGATGGGCCCGATGGCGATGGCAATATAGGCTAGGAATTGAAATGATTTTATTGTAAAGGGACATACGGAAATTATTTATTTATTACGAGCGTCTACAGGCTGCTGGGCCACTGACTATCACGCGGACAATTCGCTTGTTTGTCGATTTATTCTAATAAAAAGTTGATATATCTGGTAGTTCTCATTTCATAAATACTAGTCTACTGTGAGTTATAGCTATGTATTAATTCAATTCGTCTATTCACACAATTGATGCGTATATTTTTGATGAATATATTTTTGATCTGTGATTTTTGATCTCTGATCTGTATTTAAGTAGTATATTTGTGATTTCTCTGTTGTCTGATGACCATAACACAATTTCTTTAAGCAACTTATCATCATGTCAATGTATGAGATGTTGAAGGATTTTTTTTCTTATTCCAAACACGTTTCTGACACAGAAACCCTTTAAGCGTTGTTCATTTACAAACTTCTACGGCATCGAACGTCGCCGTGCACCTAGATTTTGTTTTCGGCCAGCAATCGACCGTTTTAATTGGCAACCTGTGGATCTAGCAGATATTTGAAACAATTATCCGGCAAGCAATATTCAACGCTGTACCTGAACTTTTAAGGTCTATAATAGAACGATTTTATATTGTAAAGTCCTGATTCCGAGAAAATGCGGTGCTCAAACGTGATTTTGCTGTTGTAGTGTTTCTGTTCGTGAAAGTACCCTCGATTTTCTCCTTCCTTTATCAAGGCGGAGCGTCCGGCTTGTCCTGCAGCATTGAATTAATTCTGAGCGTAGATACAACATTTTTGTTTTAGTTACACACACATTTCGCCTCGATTGTCGTTTAAGTCTTCTTAACGCCTTACAATTTGCAATTGATATTATACGGAATGACAACGTTCATTATTTTGGAAAGATCTATAATAATCAAACATCGCTTAGAAACTTTTAGTTTTAAGATACTTTATTTGAGTATTTGAACCAGCTTTTATATAAAAACGAGTATAAATTAAAATCAAATCAAAAACAGAATATAAGCCGATTCTCAGACCTACTACTATAGGATATGCATATAAAATTTTATAAGAATTAGTCAAGGCGTTTCGGAGGAGTAACACTGTGTCACGAGAATTTTATATCTTATAAAGGGGTCGTGGGATCAACAGAATACCCACCAAGGACATTGTTCATATGGACATGTATTTAATATTGCAATAAGTATTATATTTGTTATTACTTTGATGTCAGTAACACAGGTGCCTAAAGCGACTTATCTCGGAATCAGATTGTAAAAGTATTTGTGAATTATTATTATATTCACATTAATACCGAAATTTCCATATACATTTTGTAACTTTTCTAATATCTTTATATATGGCTCTAATGTTATAATCTTTCGGCAAACAAAGGAGGAGGATATTCATCACCAAAATAGATACTACAAACTGAAATAACAGGCCACAAACAAAACATTTGGAAAAAGAAAAAATATCGTCATCCAATTCAGTCCAGTCTAGATTTAAAAGTGGAACGCGTGGAGCTGAGAGTTGGGACACTATCGCGGCAGAGAGACTAGCAAACAAACGAACCAATCATAGTTATCAAATCTCGATTCAATAAATTTTATTAAAAAGAGAGCTATTTGTTTTGGCAAGTTTGTTGTAAGAATTAAATGATTAATATACGTAACAGATAAATTTATATGAACAGGAATAAAAGAGTAAAGAGTAGAGAGAGAGTTTAGTAACACTAAATTTAAAATCTTCGCCAAAAATGTTAAAAAATCATAGACATACTTTTTCCAAAGTTGGTAAATTGTAGGATATTAATACATATAGAACGCATAATTAGATATTTCCTCAAAGTAAATGTCATAAAAAAGAAGTATTAAATAAGTATTTTAACTATGTCAGTGTAAGTATTTTAAATGTGTTAGTATCAGTTCTTTATATTGTATTCATGGATAGTATTCATTAATATCTAAAAGTCTTCTATTTACTTCTAGATGAATTTTAACATGTAATATTGTAATAAATATGAACATGTAATATTGCCGCCAATTAATAATTGTAATCTTGATTTTTTGTGTTTTTTGTAGACAAGTAATAATGTATTAATATCTTTATATACAAAAATTTGGTATCACGTTATTTGTCCGGGATGAACTCCTAAACTACCGAACAGATTATAGAAACTTCGCAACTCTATTATAAATTTAAAAAAATATGCAAATTATTGCCACAATATTTTTAATGCAAAATATTTATCTATTATATATGACAAACCGTGGGGTACCGGCAGAGTGGAATAGTACCTTCCCTGTACAAGGTATCGTAAGAGGCGACTAAGATACCAGAATCAACAGAAGGCTAAATATCCATTCCAAATAGTGTAGCTCAAATGCAAAGGGCGGGGATGGATGGATAGCAGAATCCCCTCGCGAGACGAATTCCAACACGATTGCCTGGCGCGTCAATTATGGGTAAATTTTCCCCCTTCTTTGAGTAGGCATACGTCTAGTAGTGGACGTCCAATGGCTAATATGATGATGATATGACAAAGAGTTTAATTACCTGTGGGTGCCTAACAGGTGGCGGAGTGTGGTAGGGTAGGCGGCCTTATCGCCAAATGCAATTTATAAAAAGTTGAGTTGAGTTATTTACAAAATGTATTTTACAAACCATTTTGTTTTAGAAGATCACATTTCAGTAATTTCAGAGCCATTAGTATCGGTGTCAAATGTCGGTAAAACACCTGTAACTATATAAATTCAAAACAACTTCCGTTATAGAAGTTGTTTAAATTTCGCCTTTTAATTTACTAGCTTGCCGCCCGCGACTTTGTCTGCGAGGTTTTAATTTCCCATTTCAACACTTGTTATTACGGGAAATATATGGAATCGGCAAGATTTTGCATAGTGTAGCTGTAAACTATGCGAAAAGTTATACCGATCCATAGACAAAAATAAATATCAGTTCTATCTCACGGGAGTATTTTTTCGGAACAAAAAATAGCCTATGTGTTACTGCAATATATAATATCAATAAATAATATCTATGCAAAATTTCATCCAGATTTGTTTAGGTATTCCGGCGTGAAAGAGTAACAAACTTACATACATACATACAAACACGCCCCCACACTCAGAAACGTTCAGATTTAAAATATAAAAAGGAATAATTGATGTAAATCGTTAAAATATTTGTAGGAAGAGTGAGGCATTCTCTACACAAGTGTCTTTTGACTACTTTTTGGGAAGCCCCGGCAACTAAATATGTAAAAAGATTCATTTATGAACCTTTTTTTACCATTTTATTTTTTTTATCGTTTTTTGTGTGACCACAGAATTTTTAATAAACGGATGTATATAACACTCTTAATGAAAATGCACGCATCATATTAGGACAAGTACTTGTTATTTGAAAATAATTAAGGTGTTTATTTGAGAATAAGTAAGGATTTTATACTTCGAAAGGAATGATTTAAATATTCTTAATCAATAAAAATAAAAAACAAAAATTATGCATGTTTGAACTAGTAAGGGAAACGAGAGAGGTATGCCAAGATCGTAACAAGTGGAGATCCATAGTTTCAGTCTACCCCGATGGGACGGACACAGGCGTGATGTATGCTATGTACTTTGAATAATGTATTGAACGACATAATATGCTAAGAATAATATTTTCTAATATTTACGCGTTTACGACTTTTTATACGTACTATTTTTTTTGGGGGATTTAAAATTTTTGTCCCATGTTTCGGTTACCTTCCGGCAACCGTTGCCAAGATTGACAAATGATGGTGTGCTTAGCCGCGTTTTAAAGCCGTATTTTAATGTTTTGATTATTTTTAAAAGAATGCAATCAATATATGGGGAGCGGGTTGCAAAGTGTTAAAAGCGCGCGCGTGTATGTAGCGTTCAAGCTATACTATTTTGGTGGATATACCGCCATCTGTCAGTTTCGGTACCACAGTCGCCTCTTAAGTCACCCAGTTTATTTTCCATTATTTTCTAGCGGTACCCTACTGGCTGCATTCACACTTCTTTATACCCACCAATCAGAATTGGGCTCTCATAGTTGACAGGCCTGACGGCGCAGATGGTAACGCGCCTGGTCGTGAGTTCGATCCCCACTCAGGACAAATATTTATATGAAGATATTTGTGTCTTATATGTAAAAATATGTAATTCTTCCATTGTCTGATGTCCGTAACGTAAGTGCTTTAAGCGACTTACCATGGAGTCATTTCAATATATGAGATGTTATGTGAATATTAAAATTATACTAGGTAATTGGCCTTGAATTCATCGATATGGATGGCTTTGAAGTGGGGACAGTGAAAAATGGTCAACGGTGATCATTTTGATCATTAATCACTCAAGATGAGTTCAATTTCTATAGGATGAAAGCAAATAATATAGAGATAAACAGTCCAATTTTTTTCCTCCAGCAAACTCCTTAGGGATTAGTTATCAAAAAAGATCAAGGTGCTTCAAAAATATAAAATATTCCTCAAAATATTTCCGTTTGCTTTAATTTCGCGTTTCGCTGTTATCACAAAGCATTTTCCTCAGAAAACAAAATTTAATTTAAAAAGCTTTTGCTAAACAATGTTCTGTAAAGGAAGAGGGGATACACTTTTTAATAAATAACTATTAAGCCAAGTAATTTTGTATAAGGTATATTTTACTGACAAATTTGAGTAGAAGTAATCTTAAGTCTAGTATCTCTTTCATACGTTTGGCTGCGACAGTGACAGAAACAATTACAAGTATTTACTTTTGTAGTAGTGTGAGGTCGTACACGAAGGTCGTCTGCATTGGTACCTCACTCTCACCTATTTATTATTTAAAGAGCTTATCTGCGGTAAAATCTTTTTATACCATCCCTACTAATATTATAAATGCGAAAGTAACTCTGTCTGTCTGTTACCCTTTCCCGCTTAAACCTCTCAACCGATTTTGATGAAATTTGGCACAGACAATCTTTAGACCCTGAGGATGATGTCCTTTACATAGGCTATTTTTATATTCGACATAAGGAATGTAAAGGGTCAAAAAGGGGGATGAAAAGTTGTATCGAAATATCACTATTTTTTTGAGCTAGTAACTTGAAACTTATTTTTCAGGCCATTGATTCGATATAGATAAACATAACATTCTAATGACGTTTATCTAAGTATGGGTAAAGATGTATGGTACCCAAAAAACCTATTCCACGCGGACAAATTCGCGGGTACAGCTAGTTAAACATAAACAGAACCAAAACTTAGTAAATGCAGGTAACACAACAGGAAAATTTGAATTTAAAAAAGGTACCATTCTTTGCATTCAAAGCAAACCGTAACTAAGTTGTTCCGATCAAAAAGCTATTTCAAGTTAACATTTAACTTGCCTTCGACAAAGTTATAACAAATGTGGCCCAAATATTTGGAGTGAAACTAACAAGGGATAAGGCGTTGCGAATATTGCCCAATATTTGCTGCTAAATTCGGCGGAATTATTTATCGGGTTTTATATCAGAGAAAGTTGAGAAATATAGCTTATGAAGTTTCAGAAATTGCTTTGTTGTATCATGATCATAGAGATAATAAAGAACATCTTTTGTATATAAACCAATCAAGTGGAAATCTATTTAGGAGGTTGCATCCGTGATACTTCCCTTTGATATATACTTAATTATCCAGAATTTTAAGTTACTTATTTACTATCTATCATCTGAATTCATATAGAACGAAATATAATTGTTTAAAAGGCCGTATAAAGTCCGTACCGGAACTGACAGATAGCGGTATATCCATCCGAAGCGGTGTAGCTCAAATGCAACAGGGCGGGGATGGGCAACAAAATGCATTCCTGTCGCGAACCTAATCTCTGCAATTGCCGCGCTGGGCAAGCATAGTGACAATCGCAGAGCGCAGCTTGCTTGGGATGCCGCTGTCCATTTATATGCCCTATGTAAATATTTGAGCTATACTGTCTCGGATGGATATACCACCATCTGTCGGTTCTGGTACCTACATCGCCATTGACCACACCTGGTACAGAGGGAGCCACTGTTCTACTCTGCCGGTATCTCACAGCCCATAATAGTATATCATTTTTAATCAATAAATCATGTGTCTTCACACTGTTATATTTAACAATTACAATAAGAACACGGGAGCGTCAGACCTGATGGGCGAACAAAGCAATTATGCCACATTAATAATTCCGCTAGGCATAACAACCGAGCCCGATTATGCCCTGCGCCTCAATCGAATTAGCGCGTGGTCGCATGTCGAACGTCAAATTTGTCGCAGTTGTGGGTGACAAGTGATGTGGGTGGACGTAAATGCTTTGCCAGGGTGTATTTTGCCTGGAAATGTAATTTTAACATTTGATGAAAACTAATAATCACTTTATGTGGGTAGATTTCAATGGACACGTAGGCCAAAATAACGACATTACTAGGTTATATTTGCCGTGAGGTACCGTTGAAGTAGAATAGTACCTCCTTGGGACTAGATGTCGCTAGAGGCGACTAAAGTACCCAAACCGACAGATGGTATATACATCCGAGAGAGTGTAACTTAAATGCATAGGTTGGGGATGAGCAGCAGCATCCCCATCGCGAAAGGTGCGCTCTGCGATTGCCAACACGCTTGCCTAGCGCAGCAATTATGGGCAAAATTTCCGCTTTTTTAGCGAGGCCTATGTTCAGCAGTGGACTTCCAATAGCTGTAATGATACTACTAGGTTATATATTGAAAGTCAGGTGCGAATGTTGTGAGAGCGAGGAAAGTATTAGGATTTAAACAAATTGAAATGAATAGCCTCCGCGTCTCCTGATGAGAAAAAAGCTTTAGAATGGTTCAGATATTTTATGTCTTCTAAAAAATGTTGTTAAACTTTCACGCTAAATGCGGTATAGTGTCAATAGTTATACATTTGTTAAGTTTTATTCAGTTTATAACCCAACGATTCGGACAGAATATATCCGAAATTTTTTCTAGTATTTTATTATTAATGGTCACCAAAAAGTATTCAAATTGGTTTCAAAGTTTAAAAGAGAATTTAATGTTATATATATATGTAAATAATTAGAATTATTTATGCTGTGTGTACGGATAAAACAGTTCAGGTTCACTTACCTCTATATCCTCTCTGACAAGTGTCATACATGACGGTATGTGAGGAAGGTAGTAGAGTTTGTCAAATATGGCGATAGTGAGACTAAATAACTAAACAATTAGATTAATTACCTATTTGAAAGAGAAATCGACAATAATAAACTTTAAATGTCGTTTCTTTGATTTATTCAGGTAGGATTATGAATCTCCGTCGGATATAATAATGGTTTTGTTGCAATAATGTAAATTTGTAATAAATAAAATCTTTGATTTTTTCAGAGCAACACAATACTTTTATTATTTCGAAGATTTCTAATTTTGCGGTCGAATTGTCTTATATTTATACAATAATATGTCTTTATATTCATATACATAAGATGAAGTAAAGAAAGCTTAACAAAACACGTTATTTCTCAAAAAATAAAAACCTATATAGTTCAAGGTCAATAATGATGATGTCAAAATTTGCCACCGCTGCGGATGACAGCTGACGTGGGTGACGCGCCAATATAAACCTCAATCGGAGCCAAAAAAGTGCGAAAAATATCTATAAGGGTAAAAATATAATAATAATATTTCTTAATAATTTTTACAGTCATACGGACCACAAGCAATAAAATATCTATAGTAACAGAATTTTTATAACAACAGACTTATCCTTCTTTAGCAATTTAAATACTTACATTAGGTAGACCTTTAACAAAGATCGTCTGCATTGGTACCTCACCTATTTCTACCGCTAAATAGCAGTGTTCGCATTGCTGTGTTCCGGTTAGGAGGGTGAGAGAGGCAGTGAAATCACTGGGTAATGTGACATTGTATCTATAGTTTACAGGGTTGGCGACACGCTAGTGATATCCTTGTGATGACGATAGCGTGTTTAGGCTGCGGTCATGTTTACCATCAAGCGCTGTTTGTTGCCTTCATAATATAATATCTATCATACGTGCCTACTTATATGTAGTTGCTCATTATACATTGAGTAACTGCCCATCAAAATCGTATGATTATATCATGTTGATCCTTGCACCATGAAAGATTTAATCTAATTTTCGAACTCCTCACCAATACAGTGATTACAATACAAAAAAAAACATCCCGATCTCAAACAAACTACCTAAGAACTAAATAATCAACAAAAAATAAACGTTCATTATATTGCAGTATTTCTAAAGTTATGCTATCGGCCTCTCCAAGAAAGGGGGAATTTCACCAATAATTGCCGGGCTGGGCAAGCGTGGTGGCAATCGCAGAGCGAACATTTACGACTAGGATGCTGCTGCCCATCACCGTCCAGTGCATATAAGGTACACTGATTCGGGTGGATATAGTGTCATCTGCCTCTTAAAACACCTGATACAAGTGGATATACTATTTTACTCTGCCGGTACCTCACGACTGGATTAATTTTTATTAAAACTAATTTCTTCAAATTTTATAATAAATAAACACATCTTACACATTGACCGGACTTGGAGATAAGTCGCTGAAAGTACTTATACCTATTACGCACATCAGACAAAAGAGGAATCTCAAATACAATAATTAAGAACATATATTTGACATGCAGACACTGAACAAACACAAATATCATCATCTAAATGATTGTCTTGGGACCTATCTCTCTATATCTTACATAACATTAATTTAAAATCATTATTCGGGCCCGACGGGCCAGATGGTAGTGCGCATAAAGTCATGGGTTTGATCCCCACCGAGGACAAATATTTATATGATGATATTTGTGTTTGTTCTGTGTCTGGGTATGAGGAATATGTATTTAGGTATTATATTTGTGATTCCTCTATTATCTGATGTCTGTAACACTAGTGATTTAAGCGACTTACCACGGAGTCAATTCAATGTTTGAGATGTTGTGTCAATCTGAATATATATTCATACAATTCGTATATATATATTACACTAATTTGTTTCATCAATTTATAAATCTTCAAACAAGTTAAAGAGGCATGGTTGACCACTTTAACAATTCTGCTCTATCATCTTCGCCGTCTTGATGTACTTTTCAGTAGTGTCAATAATCATTGATAATAATTTGTCAAATTCCTCGCTGCTTCCTCGTAATTCTTCAAACCAAAATCAATTAAGGTATCCCATTTAGTCGTATTGTACAAAATATAATTAGAAAAAAATTGCAATGATATCTACCCCTATTATATTGATGTACATAATGATATATTTTCAATGATTGATCTCGAACACAAAATCTTAACCAGGACACCAGATTACATCATGCTTCAGCGATCAATAAAGAAACTTTCCAATAAAAGAGGTTCTAGTCATTGGCAGCCATAATTAAAATAAATTCCGACAGTTCCGGATTGCTGGGATCGAGGGGACGCGGTCAATGCGTATTTACAGCGCAACTTTTCCCTTTGTCGTAAGTTCGGACCCTCGTGGAGGCTTTTCCTTAGTTTTTAGAGACAGAGTCTTCTATAGGACTTTGATTGAAATGTCAAAGTTTAATGAAGACTTGATCCAAGTCAGGACCAAGTGTCTGTTCGTGACATTTTGTTTGACAAGCAATTCCAAAATTGAAATAAACGTATATTGTCAAATTGAACCTATCTATAAGTGATAGACCGTATAGTACTGGTAGCAATGATGGTATGTACATCGAAACATCGTAACTTAAGGCACCGGGCTGGCAACAATGCTAAATAACTGTTCTATAGTTCCTATGCTAATGACGCAATGGTAAAGAGCACAGGGTTATTTTTATTATTTCAGGTCGACAAACAAGCATACATTGAGCGTGATAGTATAGGTCACTGCAGCCTATAGGCGCTCGATATATCACAAGTATATCACAAACGCGTTGCCAACCTTGTGACTTGAGTATTTTATGCCCCATTATCTAGTAAATTCAGCTCTCTCGCCCTTCAGACTGGAACACAGCAATGTACATTGCTATTTGGCGGTAGTAATAAGTGAAAGTGAGGTACCGACGCAGACGATTTTGTATGAGGTCCACCTCATGTCAGGTTAGGTGCAGGTTGTTTGGTAACACCGCTTAATCTAAATTTATGCCTGCTTGAAAGAGGAGTGAAAAAAGATAATGATCGTAACAGCCGTCAGTCGTTCACTGACTAGCATCGGTCATCAAAAAGACTTGCCTCCAGCTGTTATACGGAGAACCTATTTGCTGGAGCGGGCGAGATTGCTCATTATTGAGCAACCTTATTTATGCCTGACTAATAAGTGGTTTGCAAAAGAGGAGGACTGAGTGATTCCAGCTGCACTAATGCGATCGGTTATCTCTCGAGGTGAGCAGGTTCATCAGCCGAAGAAGGCATTTCTAGAGGTTATGCTATTGGACTGAATTTGCAATAAAAAAAAATAACAATTGGGCATTTTTTTTAAAGTCGCGGTGTGCTAAAATTGTGACCAACTCAACATATTATCTTGATACTACAGTGTAGCACCACGACGAGGATGAGACGCAAGAAAAAAATACGTACAGAACATAAACAAACAGAAACTGACGGTGACAAAATATTTATACATACATCCAAACCAATAAAAGCGTAAATAAAATTGACAAGTGTAAAGACAATAAAGAGCACGAGGAGCAGAAAAGGAAAGAACAGTTTAACCATAACACCCCACTGTGGGTTATACTACATAGTCGGTTTCTTAATACGAATAATTTTCAAATTGTCTGTCCAGTTATACATATTCTCTAGATAGTAATCAATATTAATTGTTCTTATTCTTAATTGAATATGCTTTTGGCATTTCTCATCAGCTAGATAAAACTTAATTACAAGTCAAAAGGTACATAAATTTACAGCAAGGAATTTCTAGCTAAAACTTACAAAGAAGTTTTAATTTAAGATCGGCATCCTGAGAGTTTTATTTAAATCGCAATTCAATTTCTAATTGGATTTCTTTAAAGCTATATTTGTAGTTAAAACTTTAATTTACTTGTTGCAAAGAGAAAATGTTTCTTAACGAAAACAAAAGTTCTTCAATCGTATCTGTTGTTGTCTGTGAGCTGCGTACCGATCGCATAGTTGCCAACTAACTATAATTGGTTCAGATCTCGTGCCGTGTAGGTACTATCGTAATTTTCGGCTATTTCTCATTAGACATAGCGTCTAGGCTGTTTGAAATAAATAAACTGCCATACCTCTCAGACATCAGAAGAATCACAAATAATATTCAAATACTCGTACATATTTAACACCCAAACACAGCACAAAAACCCAAAAACCACCGTGTGGGAACCATCCCACGACTCTTGAAGTTCCATATACACTACCAAAAGAGGAGGTTCTATGTTCGACTATATTTTTTTATGTATATTCACCGATTTCTACAGTGCACTAGCCCAGAGGTAGCAGTAGTATCCCTTATTGGGCCTGACCTGCACCTTGTAAAAGTTCAGGCGGTGTGTTGGCGTGAAATACTGCACCGCTCATTTGAACACACCCAGTTTCTTGGAAGCTAGTTTATCTTTTCCTTTCAGATGAACTCTAAATTAAACATATTTGTTTTAATAATCGAAATGTCGTAATCAGGATCCAATAGTGACATTTGAGAAATCTCAAATTGTAAGTGGGCGGGATTGGGCAGCGGCATTTTCGTCGTAAAGCTACGCTCTGAGCTTGCCACTACGCTTGCCCAGCGCGGAAAATATGGACGGAGATTATCTCTAAATTGAACATATTTATCTGTATAATCAAAGGGTACACTTCCACGGTAGTCTCATCAGCATTAAGTCTAGATCTGATAGTGACATCGTGAGAAATCGTGGGATACCTCAAATTTCAAAGCATATTTTATTATTGACGTCGATTAAAAAAGGGTACTGTAATAGACAGCCGCCATTTTTAATTTATTGACCATGGTTGAGCTCTTCAAAGGAACTTGAAATGGCGCTGGAAAATACGAATACCTACTTCTTATAAACGAATTAGTTCGTCTACTCAATTAAAGAAGACAATTGAGTGAAAAATGGTAGAATGGCTGCCTGTGCCCGAGGGATCAATGGCGTCGCAAACAGTAATTAGTTTTCAGTCCACTTCAGCTCTACTGAACTTTATCGTTTTTACGCTTCGTGAGAAAGGCGGCGGTGTATAGAAAGTTTTGAGCGACCAGAGAAAAAATAGATTCAATTCATTTGGCCAATTTATTCATTTCAAATACTTAGTCTAATTCGTATATTTTATCAACGAGTATTAGGTAAAGGCAGAGTAGAATAAAGCACACGCATTCCAAAACCCATCTCATTGCGGCTCGTGACTGCTTTGTAACTATCAGTCTAATAATTATATTTAAAATTTAGACAATTATTGTTCATAGTACTTAATACGTGGACAAACGGTTTCTTTAATGTCACTTACAGTACGTACCTAATTACATATAATAGATTAGACTTTGTAAAAGATTATTTATAATAATAATACCCACAAGATCTCATACATTGAATTGACTCCGTGGTAAGTCGCTTAATGCACTTGTATTACTGACCTCAGACAACAGAGGAATCACAAATATACTTAAGTTGTATATACATATATGTAATAAACACAAATATTATATAAATATTTATCCTGGGTGGGGATCAAACCTATAATCCTGGGCGCACAAGATAGAACCACTACCATCGGATCAGTCAGTTATAATATTGTTTTTGTAACTTAATCATATTAAGAACTATGAACGATTTTAAGCTATTGTGTAAAAATAATACCTATACATTTGAAATAGACCTCTTACAAAGGTTTGTACAAAGGTTGTTGTGAGAGTGAGGTACGGCATTGATACCTCACTCTCACCTAGTTCTGTTCGCATTACTGTGTTCAAGAAATTATTTCTCAAAGTTGGCGACACGCTAGTGATATCCTTGTGCTAATACGAGCGTCAACAGGCTTCGTTCACGTTTACCAGCGAACCGTATGATTGTTTGATGACTTCGTTAAATAAAAAAAATATGTACACACTTATCTCACAAAATCGACCCGCTTTTATCAAAAATTTGGACTATATGCCCAACACCAAAAGGATACAAAGGTTTAAACTAAACAAAAACATGTTAAAATGAAGCTTTTTTATAGTTTGATCTACTACAAGTTGTTCTCACTTTGAGCCAATAGCGTTTAATACAAACTATTAGGTCGACGTGCTCAAAAAGAGCTTTAGGAGTCGCGATATTTCGCTTGGAATTTCCAACCGTTTAGCTTCAAAGAGGCAAACATTTAGCGGACTATTTGTACGGACGAGTAGCAACAATACATTGCAATCGAAATATCTTATTTAACAGTACGATATATCCATTCATGTGGTACCAAGAGAATAGAATAGTATCTCCCCCTGTACCAGGTGTCGTAACAGGCGACTGAGGTACCGGAACCGACAGATGACAGTATATCCACCAGTGTAGCCCAAATGCAACTGGGCGGGGATGGGCAGCGGCATTCCTGTCACGAAGCTACGCGCTGTGCTTGCTACGACATTTACCCAGGTTGGTATCTCACTAATTAGCAGTGTTCGCATTGCTGTTTCGGTTTGAAGGGTGAGAGAGGCAGTGAAATTACTGGGTAAAAGTGACATTGTATCTTCAGTTCACAAGGTTGGCGGTCACGTACATCATCAAGTATATAGTCCATATGCTTGTTAGCGGCCTTTATAATATAAGAAAAAAATTATGTTCAGTACACCTCACTCATAACAATTATTATTATCTCCCCTAAAGCTGCCTGGAAAAGTTGTGTATTATTTTTTTAAATTGACAACTGTATTTCGACAGCCCGATGGCGTAGAGTGATCCTATCTTGTGCCCCAGGGGTCGTGGGTTCGATTACCACACGAGCAAATATTTATATGATGATATTTGTATTTGTTCTGTATCTGGGTGTTAAATGTATTTAAGTAGTATATTTGTGATTTCTCTGCTAGCTGGCGTACGTAACACAAGCGCTTTAAGCGACCACGGAGTCAGGTCAATGTATGAGATGTTTATTTATTATTTCGCAACTTGAGGTACAATATAGAGTGAATGAAATAATGCTACATATTAAATTCCAGATAATCCCTTCAAAGTAAAATGTTTCCGTACTAGAATTTATCCCGTGGTTGTTAATAGTTGGTATAAGTTATGTGGGTATATGTGGCTTACCCCGCATCCCCAAGATATTTCATGACCTAGCTCGCATTACAGCTGAATTTAAACCTAAATACTAATGGTAAGCCCAAAAACGTACCTACATCAAAATATTGTAGGTACAATGGTTTTCCGTTCGTATGGTGCCGGCAGAATAGAATAGTACCTCCATGTACCTGGTGTCGTAAGTGACACCTGGTTCCGGACGGAGGAGGTACCGGATTCGACAGACGACGGTACGTATGGACGATGCAGTGTAGCTTAAACATAACAGGACAGGAATGAATAAATGCATTTTCGTCGCGAAACTACGCTCTACGATTTCCACCACGCTTAACCAGCGCAGTAATTATGAGTGAATACTCCCTTTCTCGGGGAGGCCTATGTTCAGTAGAACGTTTTGATATGATGATGACTTAAAATAGTTTACAAATACACTATGGTACGAGTATATATTAGTAGAAATCTTTAAAAAACCTATATTCTTCAAATGGGGTTATTAAATAACCTTGACAAATCTGTTAAAAATTTACAACCTCTTTAGAACTGCTGGAACATTGAGAAAGTTTTATAAAAATTGGAAATAGAGATGATGCGCGTAATGGTTTTCACAAGTATATGTTGTTTTGTATAACTTTTGAATATTAAATCTTTATTTAACTAACTAACAAAGTCCAGTCCTGGCAACAACCAGTTATTTTGTCGGTGCCCTAGATGGTAGTACATATATATAGGGTATATCCTGTTAAAAGAAAACTTCATAACCATAAAAGTTTTAACATTTACGAGTTCATTACTCATAATAAAACTGCTTGATAACGTCTTCTAAACGCGGTATATCTAGTTTTTACATGTTTTATCAACGTAGCGATTACCTTGCGGTAAACCATTAAAAAACTAATTATACCGCGTTTTAAAGGCGATATAAAATAGTTTAATAACGATATGCATGATTTAATGGAACGGAAAAAATTCACGAATCCTTAATACGAAGAATCCTAAATCCTTAATATTCTTATCGCATATTAAATCCAATCTGGGTTGGGTACTAGCGCTACTAAACTGCGGTATCCGAACGTCACGAACGCAGCCTCCGAGTAATCTTCCTGCATAATGCAGCTTTCGGACTGAATCGACTTAACAAAATGCACGGACCGCTTGTTTATGCCATTTTTTATGCTTAGATTTATACAATGCATAAGCGTTGGATTGCCAGCGGAGTAGAATAGTACTTTTTTCTGTATCAGGTGTCGTAAGAGGCGACTGAGGTACCAGAACCGACAGATGGCGGTATATCTATCTGAAACAGTGTAGTTCATACGATCAAGGCAGGGATAGGCAGCAGCATCCCTGACGCGAATTGCGCTATACGATTGCCAAAACGCTTGCCCAGCGCGGCAATAATGGGCAAGTTCTCCCGATCATGAGGAGGCCTACACTTCCAATACTGATATGATGATACAAAATTAATATATAGTCACGAACAATATTTTTGCTTAAATTAAAATCGACAACGCTTAAACGTGTAAACTTTTAGTACTAAGAATGATAAAAATTGTGATGTCTGAAAATTTTGCTTCTGATATTTGCATTGGAAAGTCAATGTTCATATAAATATGAATTCCGGTACAGGTACCGGCAGAGTAGAATAATACCTCCCTCTGTACCAGGTGTCGTAAGAGGCGACTAAGGTACCAGAACCGACAATGGCGGTATATCCTTTTATGTCTCGGATGGATAAGGTTGTGATGGGCAGCAGCAATTCCGTCGCGAAAGCTGCGCTCTGCGATTGCCAACATGCTTGTATATCCACTCGAAATAGAGTATTCCTATCATGAAACTACGTTCTGCTATTACCACCAAGCCTGCCCAGTTCGGCAATTATGAGTAAGATTCCTTCTATCTTCCGGAGACCTATGTTCAGTAGAATTAGGCGTTTCACGTTTGCCATGATGATGAACATCCATGAACCCTTTTCAAACTTTAATGGCCAAGGATAAAGTTTAGCAAACATTGGTCTGGTTTAAACACAATTGGTTTAAATCGAGAACGGCAAGCTGTGGAACGAGCCAGGATTGGCTGCAATACCGGCATAACTCCGCCTGGGTAATCTGCGCGTAGAGGGATTCCAGGTCAAATGCAATGCTCGATCAATATTCAAATTGAAAGGATTTTAGATCACGGCCATTTATTGCAATTACGTCAATGTCAGTATCGGAAACGGTTAATTATTTTCTTTTACAGTATCGGTTGAGTTTATATGTACAAATATAGCGACCCGCCCTGCTTCGCACGTATTCTTCGCTTCGTATAATGAGGATAATAAATGATTATTGTGGGTTTTCCTAAGAGGTGGACATATACCACTAGGGATTTTTTTGTGGACCTTTTTTATGGTGTTATTGTGTTATCAAATTATTATGATCTATCTAGCATGAAAACACTTAAAATAAAAAAGAAAAAACAATTAAATATCACTGTATTTCGTTTTCTACAAAATAAATTTAACTTATACTTAAGCCTCAATAACAAGTGGTGGTTATGCTATTAAATTGTAGCTTATATGACAAATTTGTAGGTTTAACATAGCAGCGCCATCTATTGATTACTTACTTAATTCAGTCAACAGATATCGCCATCTGTTCAAATAGTTTGAGTTAACAGATAATTGTGAATGTCAAATAATAGACAAATAATTTGCAATAAAATAATATAATAATTAAGATAAAATCTTTGAAGTTGAATCAAACTGCAACAGTGTGCAAATTTAATTTAAAACCAGTTAAGTAGTTTAGGAGTCCATCGCGGACAAACAACGTGACATGTGATTTATATATATTAAGATTAAGAATATATCTATTTCATATCCTAGATTCGTTGCAAGGAAAAGTCACACGGCAATGATAAATATAAATTTGTATTGTAAAATGGAAAAGAAATAATTTTTAATTGAAGCATTAGTATTTTTGCATGTCTGTAACAAATGAACACAAAAACTACGTAACTGACATTGAAAATTCATTTTTGAAATCAGTATTAACAACAAGTAACATACGCAATATTTTTTTTAATTTTAAATATATATTTAAAACTTTATACTTACTGTATGGTAAATTATGGATTGAATTTAGGGAAAAAGTAATTCCATCAGTATAAGTTATTTCAATGTGCACTAATCTAAAATCTAACCGGAACCGGAACAATTAACGAGAATACGGAGACAACTCCATTTTGAACAAAGTTCAAAGGTAAAGCTACAGCTATATGCAAGTCGGACCAAAAAAAAAAAATAAACAATGCACCACAGTCACAATTCTATACAAAACTCCGGTTTTCAATTCATGCAACATTACTAAAACTGTAGTAATGGCAAAGCACCTCCCCGAGTCGATTCACGTCGTTACGTTTCCACGGAGTAAGCTCAAAAATCCCAACGTTAATTACTCTCTTTATATACGGCGCATTGTTACCTTCACGCTGGAAAAAATGGCAAGCTTCAAAAGGATAGTGAAGTAGAGAAAGCACGTTTTTATGCCAAGTATAAAAGAAAATCCGGCAAGACTTCAATTGTACCTCCCCATGTCTCAGAGGCAATTGAAGTGCTGGAACCGACAAATAATGCAATAGGGTGGGAAATGGCAGCAGCATTCCTGTCTCGAAGATGTTTTGCGATGCCACAACGCCTGCCTACCGATGCAATTATAGGGAATGTTCATATGCTCGTCGAGGCCTATTTCTAGCACGATTTCTGAATGTTGATAAAAAGAGTAAAACAGCTGGTTTATTGAAAGCAAAGTACACATACAAAAATATGTTTGGTGGTAAATGTAACTGCAGTCTATAAACGCTCGTATTATCAAGAAAGTATCACTAGCGTCTAGCCAACCTTGTGAACTGATGATACAATGTCAAATTACCCAGTAATTAATTAAAGATAACAAATGAATTATGCTTCTGAGGTGTCACTGGAGAGCTTAAAGCCAAGGGTACTTAAGGGCGCTGAGGCTAATTAACTACTGCTGGTAGAACTGGTAGAACTCTTACAAAGGCCGTCAGCATTGGAACCTCATTTTCACCTTTCATTTCTACCGCCAAATAGCACTGTTTGAATCTCTGTTTCGTTATGAAGGTGAGAGAGGAAGTGAGATTACTGGGTAATTTGACCTAATATCTTTATCACGAACTTGGCAACGCGCTAGTAATTATCATCATCATCATCATTAAAAAGGCATTGGAAGTTCACTGCTGGACATAGGGCTCTCCCAGAAAGGAGGAATTTTGCCCGTATTTGCTGCGCTGGGAAATCGTGTTGACAATCGCAGATCGTAGCTTTCATGACGGGGATGCTGCTGTCTATCACCATCCTGTGCATTTGAGTTGCACTGTTTTGTATGGATATCCCGCCATCTGTCGGTTCTGGTACCTTAGTCACCTCTTATGACACCTGGTGCAGTGATTCTACTCTGCTGGTACACTAGTGATATTCTTACGATATTACGAACATCTATAGGCAGCAGTGACACTTACTGTCAAACGGACTGTATGCTTGTATCTAATACAATATAAATAAGAAATAACAACGGGTAATATTCTCCAACGTCTCCAACTTGACTATGGCTATCCCGCACTCAACCCGGGCGAGCGAGTCCGCCCACAAAATAAAACAAACACTTTTACATATAAATCCTTGTTCTGGCGTCTAGTGGGCGCTCTTGGCATGCATTTGGCACAACCGCGATATAAGTGGTTAATGACGGACATAAAATGTTGTTGCTACCTCTTGGGAAGTCGGTAAACGATTCCTAAAATGGGTTCCGTAGAGCCTAAAGGTTCCAAGATATATAATACATATATACATTTGACGGGAACGATGTCGTAGGTGGTAGTGATCCTAGCTTAAACGCCAAAGATCGTAGGTTTGATCCCCACCCAGGACTACATGTTTCTAGAGAGCCAGCTATCCATTTGTCAAATTAATGAGTTGCCTAATAAAATTTTAAAAGATAGGCCAGACCTTTTAGGCCAGATTTGCTATCAAACCGGTCAGTCTATTAGGGCCGTGGGAATACCCATCGCGCCCACAACGGAGGTTATCTCTTGTACACCTTTGCATTTATTATATCAGCATATATTTATAACTGTCACCATTTATCACTAACATCGTGCAAACAGGGTGCAATTCTTTTCGTTTATTGTCTACGAACCGGGATGAAGAAATGATGTATGAAGAAAGATGAGAGAAATTTACGTGAATATGTTCTAAGATATAACAAGAACATTGTGAATAAGTCTATGGGTTTCATCGTTAAGAGATGCTATATGTCATCCAAGCTGTATGGTAAGGACGTAGACCAAAAAAAGGGAACAAACCTTTTGAAGATATCGTTAATGCAACAAATGTTCGCCTTAGGCACAAAGAGTTTATGGTTTATATTTGGGCCCGAGATTTCGGGTTATAACCGTTTTTTTACTCTAGAATGTCCTAGAAAAGTGTAAAATAAAAATAACGATTGGATTTAGGATGGAAGGGGTAACGTGACTACTCTCAGTATATTCAGTAACCACGTCGCAGGTTGTGCAATGACAACGACACAGGGGACAAAGTACAATTGGAAGCGCTATGTATCTGAATTTAGATTCTATTTTCGTTTATCGATTAATCTGGAGTTGTGACTTGATGATTGTAAAAAAAATGATTTTGAGATATTTGATGTCACCGGGATGTCATCACGTTTCAAAATATTTTTTATTCAATTAGGAGTACTAAGATTTTTGTACTATATTTTTTTATGGTAAATAAAAAGAATATTCTCCTGACTCTACGATACACAAGCAGTCACATATCACTAGTTCTGACATTTATGTTTAAGAGATGCACATTGTGTTTCCTTCTAGAACAATATTAATATCTCTCCATTGAAAGAGTTAGAAGAATATTTATATACATTGAAAAATATATATGTTCACATATGGTATATTCATTTATAAATATAACTATCTATTTTATCACAAAGAAGCAGTAAACAATATTCGGGTGTCAAGAAGGCGATCACGTGAAGCCTTTAAGGCACGGGTTTTTGCTTTTGTGGTAGTCGTTTGAGATGACTGCAAAGCAGAGGATGGTCTGCGTCCATCGGTATGCTAAGTGCGTACCTACTGCTCAGTCCACCGCACGTGTGTGTGCGGAGGTGAGAGCGTTTGAGTGAGGCCGGGATGTCATCAGGTCGAGGAGTACATGTCTCGATCTACAACATTTGTGGACCAAGGCCTTTCTCAAAAACATAAATTTTAAAAAATCAAATATGCAAGAATCTTACAAAGGTCGTCTGCATTGGTATTTTACTCTGTGAACGCATTACTGTGTTCCGATTAAATATGACATAGTATTTTCGTGAACTGAAGATGATTGGTGACACGCTAGTGATATCTTTGTGATAATACGAGCATTTATAGGTCATGTTTACGATCAAACGGACGGTATGCACAAAACCCAAAAAATATTAAAATCAGTTCAGTATTATCTCGGTAAGTTTATCCTGAGTAAAAACAATTTTAATAAAGACGTAGGTACTTACAGATCTTTAAGAATTTCAAATTGCTCGTAACATACGGTCTTTAAAATAGTTACACATTATATATTACCTGAAACAAATAAACAAATTATTAATTTTGAATACTGTCTAAGAAAATATATTCAATGTTGATAGAGAAATGAATACATACGTCAGTATCGGCCCACATTCAATGAATAAAATATAACAAGTATTTTTCATAACTAAGAAGTATTATATATCATACACATCTCTTTAAATTACACAACATATTTGAATTAACTCCGAGATTAGTCGCTTAAAGAACTTGTGTTATGGACATTAAACAACAGAGGAAACATAAATATAATACTTAAATACATATGTTTTAAAGTATTACATCGGCCGTGGGGTACCGGCAAAGTAGAATAGTACCTCCCCCTGTATCAAATGTTGTAAGAGGCGACTAGAGAGGTACCAACACCGTCAGATGGCTGTATATCCATTCGAAACAGAGCAGCACAAATACACTGAGCAGGGATGAGCAGCACAAATACACAGAGCAGGGATGAGCAGCAGCATCACCGTCGCGAAAGTTGCACTCTGTGATTGTAAATACGCTTGCCCAGCGCGGGAATTAAGGGTAAAATTGCCCCTTTCTTGGGGAGACTTATGTCCAGCAATGAATGTTCCAAGCTAAAGTATGTCTATCTCTAATTATTAAGCTTTAAAGTCTCAGCCCGTAAACAAATTTTATTTAAGATGAGCATTGAAATTGTTTTATCCCGAGCACATACCTACTTTTGATTATGTAATAGTGTAAATTACCGCGATGGACAAACATGACGGATATTGTACAGCTTAGTTTCGCACGAAAATGCCCATCCCCACACTGTTCCATTAAAACAATGCTTCAGATGGATATACAGCCATCTATCGGTTCCGATAGTCGCCGCTTACGCACCTGTTATTTGGTATACGAGAGGTACAAGCCGGGCTTGACTATGCACGAGGACCACTTTGGTCATAATCGATTCGATTCTATCATATATATAACTCTTATATTTGCAATAATAAGTAATCAATTTAATGGCGTAATAGTTAAAACGCATAAGAGATAAAACAAAATATTATTTTTGTTAATACGTCTGCTACTATAATTTTCAACAGGTTTTTAGTGTAAATGGTAGATTGAGGCTCTGTAATGTGTAATGTTGCGACGGTTTCTTGAATTTAAGATTTCAAATGATTGAAAACTTTTTTTTTAAAGTTTTACAATTTTATTTAAGACAACAATACAAAACCCGTAATTTGACTTGATGAAACTGCTCTCATTTTTTTGAACCCATTATAGGGCTACACCGTCTGGGAAAATCGTAGCAAGTATGTTTCAACATTTGTTTAATGACCTTTGAACGACAAATAAATATTTTCGACAATTTAAAACATTCAGACTGCAATGCCGTAACCAAAATGAAAACTGGCCAAAGAGAACATCCCCCGTTGCATATACCACCGGCCTCAATTTAAAAGCTGCCTCCCGTCCACAAAGCTAATCCTACACGCTCGACTTGTGTCGTCTAGTCTAGACAATATTACGTGTAACGTCCATATAACGTGGCCATAAAGATGCCACGTGCCGCGGATGGTCACAACGTGTGGCTCATCACGGATCGACGACGCGTGACGTCACACCATGACCGCGTGACTTCTGACCGAATCACCGTCTATATAACATGTCGATAGAATGTTTGTAAGAACTTGTAATTTTCAAATTAGTTTGTGCATGTACGTTTTAGTCCCAGAAAACTGGAGTAGAAGCATATTTTTAAATATAATCGAAATGATTTAGACACTAATATATCATTTTTACACAGATAACCTTGTGTAATTAATTTAAAAATATTTATTTGTTATATTGTTAACATAAAGTTTGCAATTTTAGTGATAAAACTAAAATAGGGTTCAGAGACTTCAATACAACTATGTTCAATTTTTTTATGTGACAATAAATATTATTGTTATTGTGTTTTCTAAATTGAATTTGTCAGATTGCCCTGGATGACTATGAATTATGAATACACAGGTATGCGCCATGTATTAATAAAGAATCTGGCTGATAAGTATCTGATAGTTGTAAAAAGTTCTCGCTATATACCCTATATTTAAGACTAGCTGTGCCCGCGACTTCATCCGCGTGGAATAGTTTTTCTGGGTACCATACCTCTTTAACTTAACTTATATAAACTTTGAAAGTCATGTTTATTTATATCGAATCAATGGCCTGAAAAATAAGTTTCAAGTTTCTAGCTCTAATATATGTTCTTTCTCAGGGTCTAAAAATTGTCTGTGCCAAATTTCATAAAATCGGTCGGCTGAGGTTTTAGCGGGAAAGCTTAACAGACAGACAGAGTTACTTTCGCATTTATAATATTAGTAGGGATTGCTGCTTTTTGGAGTAGTATATATGTGTATTTTGATAGATTGTGTGTGTTAACTGTTTAGGCTATTAAATAGTTGCTTTGGTATAAGACCTGTTGTAGATATCTATATTGGTACAACGCATATACGATTCATTTTCACAATCTCTCTTGATCTATTAAATAGATTATTATTATTAAAGTTTATACTTCTGCTATTCTTCATTGTGAAATCGACCTACATAGCGCAGATGTGTCGCTAGATAAGCGGATTCGATATCAGTAAGATCAAAATGTTGGATGTGCAGATGTTTGTTGTTGTGTGCCTATATATCTGATTAAAATTAAACATGCTTCTTCTTTATAAAATAATAACAATGATGTGAGAGTCACATGCGAGTGAAACCGTAGAGAATAGTAGTTATGAAACAGTAACAAAAGCAAGTTATATCTCTATCGGATCCAATTTATTAACGTTGCACCTCGATCCATTTAAATATCTGGGTCGTCCTGCTTCCCGACAAAGTCCAATAGGGTAACCACCTACTAGAAGCTGATATAAAAACTCGGACACGATGTAGATCATTAAAGCTTTTTTTCGGACAAATTGAATGCTGAATACTTAGTTGTCAATTCCAGCATTTCTGGTGTAGTACGCGAGAGCAACCCTATTTATAAAAATAGTAAATAGCTTCTACATAAGACTATAAATATATATTGTCTACTTTAATAATAATAATAATTTAAATTCATATATTGACCTGATTCCGTAATAAGTCGCTTAAAACACTTGTGTTACAGACATCAGACAACAGAGAAATCACAAATATACTACTCAAATACATATAATTAGCACCTAGACACAGAAAAAACTTAAACATCATTGTATAAATATTTGTCCTGCATGGGAATTGAAACCTATGACCTTTGGCGCACATGACAGGATTACTAACACTTGCGCCATTGGGCCCCTCAGTGGTTTACTAAACTATCATCATCATAACCTTGTTGTTTGAACTACATTGTTTAGAATAGAATAGATAGATAGTATTTTATTAATTGCCGTGAGGTACCGGCAGAGTAGAATAGTACCTCCCACTGTTCAAATTGAAGTAACAGTATACTTAATGAATCATGCACGGTTTTAGTCACTCATCATTACCTCACAAGTTTCGATGAGTTTGAAAATGAAGTCTTACTCCGTATAACTGTATTTCCAACACGCTCAGTAGGATGGATACACCGTTATTTGGATACTTTACTTATAGATATACCGCTATTGGAACTTAACTATTCGCAAGGATTTTTTTTTGCAAGAGGTAGATTTCTTACAAAGGTCACCTGCATTGGTATTTGATTTTCTACTGCCAAATAGCAGTGTCCACATTGCTGTGTGGTTTGAAGGGTGAGATAGGCAGTGAAATTACTGGGTCATCTTCATCATCATACCAGCCATTAAAACTCCACTGCTAGACATAGGCCTCCCAAGAAAGGAGGAATTTGACACATAATTGCCGCGCTGAGCAAGCGTGTTGGCGATCGCAGAACGCAGCTTTCGCGATGGGGATGCTGCTGCCCATCCTCGCCCTGTGCATTTGAGCTGCATCTTTTCGGATCGATATACCGCCATCTGTCGGTTCTGGTACCTTAGTCGCCTTTGTTACAAAATGTTCAAATGGCGGACTTAATGCCAGATGGCATTATCTCCAAGGTCGTGGGTTCGTGCCTGTTAATTCTCAAAGAAAACCTTATACAGCCTTCACTGAATACATTAGATCGCGCTTACCAAACCGCAGCCAATAGGTTTTTATTAAGTGAAATTTCCATTACTTTACGGCTAGAAACTCACGTATTAAATAGCTGGTGCCATCTCAGAATAGTTAATAAGCTGCCGACATAAAGTACGTGGAAAATAGCGCTTTTATGCGAGCATTTATTCATCGTTGCACCTCGCTAGATTCTATTAGGGTAATTTTCAGAGCCGCGCTGAGCTGGTGTCCGAGAGGTACACCGGGTAATTCTTTAACTGCGACGCTTCCGCTATTTCCTTGGAAAATATTTTTGCATTCTATTTATAAAATACTAGAACCGACAAATATTAATATCTGATTAAGTTTTGTATATAGCATGATGTCCTTGTAATATAGAGGGAATGAAGCTTATTTTAAGTTTTTGTAGTTGTTCTTATATTGAAAAAATAAATGTTTATACAAAGTCCACAAACAAGCTTACAGTGCTTGTGACAATAAGCATCACTGCAGCCTTTAGGCGCACGTAATATCACTAACGCATTGACAACCTTGGGACTTGAAGATATTATGTCACATTACCCAGTAATTGCCGTAAGGTACCCGCAGAGCAGAATAGTACCTCCCCCTGTACCAAGTGACGTAAAGGCGACTAATTTACCAGAATCGACAGATGGCGGTATATCGATCCGAAAAAATGCAGCTCAAATGCACAGGGTGAGGATGGGCAACAGCATCCCCATCGCGAAAGCTGCGTTCTGCGATCGCCAACACGCTTGCTTAGCGCGGCAATTATGTGTAAAATTCCTCCTTTCTTTGGAGGCCTATGTCTAGCAGTGGACTTTTAATGGCTGGTATGATGATGATGATGCAAAAAAAATCCTTTCGAAAAGTTAAGTTCCAATAGCGGTATATCTATAAGTAAAGTATCCAAATAACGGTGTATCCATCCTACTGAGCGCGTTGGAAATACAGTTATACGGAGTAAGACTTCATTTTCAAACTCATCGAAACTTGTGAGGTAATGATGAGTGACTAAAACCGTGCATGATTCATTAAGTATACTGTTACTTCAATTGTGTCTGAAATTGAGGAGCGAAACACTCCAGTTATGTAGAAACATGGGACGTCTTCATGTAATAACATTCACGCTCACCGTCGGGGTCGCAACTACTTACTTACCCCGCGAGCGTAACCTTTGATGATATTAAAATTACGACAGCCGACAAGTTTCGAGATTTAATCAAGTTCTAGACAATTTTTAAGTATTCAAGTATGTTGCTCTAAAACTTAATAACGTATGCCGAGAGTTTCCAGTTCAAGAATGTGATATTAATGTTCACATCTACGGTGGGTTTAAAATGCTCGTATATAAAATAATAATAGAAGATTATGGCCCGCGACTTCTTAAAAAAAACAACTGGAGAAACTTACAGTCCGCGTGACAGTAAGTGTAACTACAATCTTTAGACGCTCTTAATATCCCACAAGGATATCACTAGCGCGTTGCCAACCTATTATGACAAGATTTTATTTCACAAATTGATGTTATGGCCCTGTCTACGTAGAATTCACTTTATAAAGTGTAGAGTGAGATATTTTACGATTAGCTGTGGGATACCGGTAGAGAAGAATAGTACCTTCCCCCGTACCTGATATCGTAAAAGGCAAGTGATGTACTGGAACCGACAGGCATATTAAACTCAAAATGCGTTACTCGCGTAGCTAGAGGCTTATGTCCAGCTCAGTAAACGTAAAAGCTACGGTAAATGTCGGTATATTTCATTCAATAAAAAATATAAAAGAAGTGTACGTAGCACTACAGATCTGAACTGAAGATAATGAACTCTATGTATTCATAACTGAGGACGAAATTTTTGAAAATAAATTAAAAACATGTTTGCCCAGCGCGGCAATTATGGGCAAAATTAATCCTTTTTTGGGGAGCCTTAAGTTCAGTAATGGACTTCCAATGGCTGATATGATAATAATGATATACACAGTTTTTGAACGTAATGTATATGAAAGTATAGGGTGATTAAAACAAAAACAAATATCCATAGTTCTATCTGTTTGTTCTAGCTAATATACGAAGAGGCTTCAAAGGTTTTAGCAGGACTTTCACTGCTAATGATAATAAAACGGATCTGCAAAACCTAAAAATATATATTTGAATAAAACCCGATTCTAAAGTATAAAAACCGCCTTTTATGCTCACTCGTAGCCACTAGTTAGTCTAACAATAAGTATAGAGACAGGAAATGCCGGATGTGTCGTTCTTTGATTATTATAATACAACGTTATCACATTTCTAGTTAAGTGTGTGTTTACGTGCTGCGCTCAAATTACATCTTTATATATCAAAAATACGTGACACAATGGAATGGGTTTCTAACTATTGAACCGTTTTTTATATGTTTTGCTTACTATATACACTTTAAGGCGTTAGGTACTGGCAGAGTAGAATAGTACCTCCCTCTGTACCTCTGTAGTAAGAGGCGACTAATATCCCAGAACCGACAGATGGCGGTATATCTATCCGCAACAGTGTGGCTCAAATGCACAGGGCGGGGATGGGCATCAGCATCAACGTCGCGAAAGCTGCGTTCTGCGATTGCCAACACGCTTGCCCAGCGTCCACGCTTCCTCTTTTCTTGGGGAGGCCTATCTAAAACTTCTAATAGCTGATATGATTGTGATGTACACTTTGATCCAATTAAAGAAATACGGTATATATTATTAATATTTTTTATGTGTATTATATTTTTTTCATGATTAACATATAAAGTAAAGACAGAAGAAACCGTTATCAAAATTTAATTGAATAAAGTATATTTTGATTGAATTGGATTCTAGTTCTACAACTCCAGCACAGAATAGAAGACTTGTATCACACATATTCAAAGGTCTATATAACCTCTGTACACTCGTCTGCATCAAGCAAATTATTAAAATGTCCTAGGCGAGCTACTTCCCAGTCAAGGGTCACATTACCATAATCGCTACAGCACCCGATGAAAACACTTGTTGATAACACTCAACCGCACTTGGGGGGCAAAAAGTTTAAATTTACTTTGAGATTCTACAAGTTTCAAAGCAGCAAGAACGCTTTTGTATGGTAATTGCCTTGCGTGGTATGTTTTTCTTTCACCGTTCTGTTTTCTAAAGGAGACTGTCGGAGATCATAGAGTAAAATATATCCTGCCATGTCGACTTAATTGGACGTTCCATCAAATGGATGGGAGAGTATTCCGTCCAATAGTAAAATTTCTAATCTGCAAATATAACACTTAATAGAGCGAAATGCAAAGACACAAATTGTTACTGTAAATCAGGTTTTATGACTACTCATTTAGGTTGATATTGGTAAAATTATAATTTATCGTATTGGGCACATAAATTAATTAACCAGATAGACAAACAAGCATACATTTCGCCTGATAATAAGCGTTACAGCCCATAGACGCTCGCAATATCTCTAGCGCGTTACCAACCTTGTGACTTGAAGATATTGTGTCACATTACCCAGTAATTTCATTGCCTCTCTCACCCTTCAAACCAGAACATTGCAATGCTATTTGAAGTTAGAAATAGAGTGAGGTACCAATACACACGACCTTTGTATGAGGTCTACCTCATGTCATAGTTCTCTAAAATGATTATATTTTCTTTTAATATTATAATATCAGAACCTACACATATTTAAAGCGGTATACCCATCTGAATCTATGTAGCTCAAATGCACAAGTCGGGAATGGGCAGCAGCATCCTCATCGGCAAAGCTGCAAAATCCTCACGGTTTTAGGGAGGGCGATGTCCACTCATTCATATTCCATTATAGACAATAAAGGGTTGGGAACCACTGCTCTAGAGAGCGCCTTCTTCATTTACAAATGCTCGTTTCCTAGAAGCTGGCCATCGTTTCTGCAAAATGTCTATTCAACTGAAGGTCGCTGATATTTTTTGACTTTTTGAGTCTTACAGACGCACAAAATAGAATATTTCAAAAATTATTGCTTATAGATTACAGTTATTTGACCGAGTCGTTGAATAGATTTATTTTTAAACATTTTTCATAAGAATGTTTTGTCCAAAAATATGAAAATAATTTCATGAATCTAAAAGGAAATTCTATTGAAATATACTTAATAAGAAGAGATAAATGGCGGATCACAAAAACAGGTTGAAAATAAAAAAAATATATTAATTTTATCTATACATATATACATTATATGATGTGATAAAAACCGCTAGACGCAGGCAGCATACGATCAGTTCTATCAGAAATCACTTGTCTTGTTGATATGAAGATGATATACAATAAAATTGAAGTGACTGTTTCTAATTCCAAGTGAACAGTTTATTACTAAACTCATATGAAGGTAATTACTGAACAAAAAAACATATCTGTTTGTTCAGCTTAATAGCTTAACCTCTGAAACGGCTGGACCGATTTTAATGGGATTCACAGGCAGATAGCTGATGTTATAGAGTATCTTAGGATCTTATTATTTATTATTCAGAGACGGGAACTACCAAGGTGAAACCGCCGGGCATAGCAATGTCCGGCGGTTAGTGAATAAAATCAAAAGTTAGTGAATAAAATCTAATTCGAACAGGGAAATACCGGGAAAATCAGACGAAGATGCGGTCATCAAGGTTTAGATTTTATGCGTGAATACTTAATCTGTTAAACATTTTTTTTAATGATAAGAAATAGGTATTAGTTTTAAAAATGTAACTTTCAAGTGTACAATTAGTGATTCCTCAGTTGTCTGTTTCAACCGACTTGCCTCAGAGTCGGGTCAATGTAAAAGAAACTTAATATAGAAAAGAATATTGATCAAAAGTCGTAGATGAGAGATAGTCATAGAAAAGTCTGTGTGCGCGCCTTTGTGGCGTGTTGCACAAACGCGCATTTCCGATCGAGACGAGGCCCAAGTTAGCTGGCAGTCCAGCTCCTATGAAATCGCGCCTGAGTTTGCAAACGTGCAACTAATGTCAAACAGCAGCTGTAATGAAGTTTATGTCAAACAGAAGCTGTATGAAGTTTGTTCTTCGTATACTTAGACAACGTTATGAATGCGTACAAAGAGGCGATTGAGGAATTGTGGAAAATTCATCGGAAACTGTACATGACGGGCCCAATGACGCAAATGGTAGTACTCTATTTTCTTATCCTCCAAGGGTCGTAGGTTCGATCTGCATCCAGGGCAAACATTTGCATGATTATATTTGTGTTTGTCGTCAGATACCGGCACAGTAGAATAGTAACTCCCCCTGTACCAGGTGTCTTAAGGGCCGAATAAGGTACTAAAACCGACAGATGGCGGTATATCCATGCAAATAAGTCAGCAAATGTACAGGGCGGGGATGGGCAGCAGCTTTCCTATCACGAAAGTTGCGCTCTGCGATTGCCGACACGCGTGACCAGCGCGGCAATTATGGACAGCATACCCCCTTTCTTGGGTAGGCTTATGTTTAACAGTGGACTGTTAACGAAATGATGATGATTTATGTTTGTACTGTGTTAAATACGTATTTAAGTACAGTAATTATGATTTCTCAGTTATTTGCCGGTTCCTCGGCCCTTAACACAAGTGCTTTAAGCGACATTCCTCGGAGTCAGGTCAATATATACGATGCTGTGTGAGTATAATTTTCTGTTTTCAAGTCCATACTTCAGTTTCCATAAAAAAGCAGTGTTCAGTGTATATATGCATGTGACAATTACTCTTCAGTTCATAGGTTTGGCGACACGCTAGTCATAAGACTGTGTGCTTGTTTGCTGAATTCGTAACAAAATATAATATGATAGTTATATAAGTTTCAATATAAACAATTAATTTTGTAAAGTAATGCAGTAAGTATTGACAATCGCAGAGCGCTGCTTTCGCGACGAGTATACTGTTGGCCACCCCGCCCTGGGCATTTGAGCTACACTGTTTCGGATAGATATACCACCATCTGTCGGTTCTGGCACCTTAGTCGCCTCTTATGACACCTGGTACAGGTGAGGTACTATTCTACGCTGCCGGTACCTTACGGCTTGAGATATTTAATTAGAATATTATTTACTCACTTCACCTTTATACTTTTACGTTTTTGTGAAATGGTAAAAAAATATTGTTTTTATAAAATCCCTCTCTTATTTTTCTCCCTAGTGTAATGCTAAAGACATTCAATTGATATTACTTGAGTTGATAGCACTTCTCTGAAATGGAATTCAGATAAGACTTGTATTGTTAGGGAAATAGGACTGCGCGACTCCATTGATATACATACATACCTATGTTAAGTCGACAGCAGATGTAGCCTTTGGAATAATTTTTCAGAAGAAATTATAATAGCTTCATATTATATAAGTGATATAAATAAATGTGGAATTTATTATTTCTAAGATTAAAGATAATGAAAGTTTAATTATGAAATACCGTTGAATATTAATGTTAGAGGTAATAAATTATACAGTTATTTAGAAACAGACTTATGCGTTTGGCTTTCAACCGGTCAACGTGTTTGAAGAAATCATACTCCTTTAAATAGTTTGACTAGCAGCGACCTGCGTCCTTACCCGCGTTATGTTGTAGAATTTTCATACTATCTTTGCACCCCGCGTTTCACGCGGGTAAAAAGGGGGTGCAATGAAAGGGGAAGCTAAGTGACATATAAACGAGGGGCCTAAACTGTAACGATTAGAAACTTAAAAATTAAAGATAGAAATAATACAGTTTCTACTTGTATTTACTTTATGTAGTTCACACCGAGGAGAAATATTTTTATTAAGTAAGTTAGTGTGTTGACATAAAAAGGTACCGCAAGAGGCAACTGAGCTACTAGAAACGATAGGTGGCGAAATAGTGTAGCTTTCGTGTAGGTTCATCCTGTATGATATGCCAGAAATTTATTTTCTCATAGTTTAAAGAAAGTAAGGGGGTACGATACATTCAGCAATTATCTCAGGTGGAATTACTAAAGCCTCTAACGTCGCTCGCAACTAAAGGTGCGTCGCCAACCTTTCAGATTAGCATGTTTTCTCATAGGTGACCTTGACCTTTAATTGTTTGACAGCACGGCGACCAATTGCTTAAAATGTAAAATGAAAAAAATAATTATTATAATAATGACCATCCACACCAGGAGGCGTTAGATGAACCATAATGGTCAGTTTAAACCCCTAAACCTTAAGCGATCAGGGACAGGGTCAGGCCCCGGAGCCGGAGCGAGCGACCCATATTCGCTCGGGTTGAAACACCGTCAGAATGCAGCCCGGTCGATCTGCGCGCGCCGCAACAGGTGAACGGGATGTGGTCGTTTACACCGGCCGGGCACGATACGATTGAGATACGATCGACAAAACAGCATACAGTCCGCGTGTTAGTAAGCATCGCAGCTTATACACGCTCACAATATTAAAAAGATATGCGTAGCGCGTTGCCAACCTTATGATTTAAAGATATTACGTCACGTTACCCAGTAATTATACCCCCCTCTCACCCCTCTCACCAGTAGAAAATATATAGTAGTAACACTGGTTTTTCAGTGAGTTTTGTTACTTGAGGCTTTAAAATCAATTATAAGTAAAGAAATATAAAAAGAATATATTTTGGAATTAATTACCATTGTGTCATAGCCCGTATCTAAACATTGGCACTTGAAGAATCATGCCTGTCATAGAACATCACATACGAGACTTGACTCTCAATAATTAATCTAAATGTTTTCCTACATTAAAAAAAAGTATCAAATGTAACTTATCGGCTATCAATATATTGTTTGACGAATTCACTTCAATTAATTCTAATTCTAAACTGAAACCATTGTACAATAAGGTCCAACTAACAAGTATCAAGAAAACCTTTATGTGTTCTAAATTTGATTTTTAAAATAGTTGTTTTTTTTTAATTTCCCGCATCACGTGATGTAAACGCCACCAGGCACACGAGAGCAGACCATAGATACATAATTGAATAGAACCGGCCGAAATTATTTATCGGGGCCAATTGTGAGCACGCCTGCCATTGACACTCGTTCTAATTGGCAATCATAGAAATGATGACGAGCAAAGGGTTTCCGGGCACTGCTGGCTAACCGAATCATTCTAGATCTGGGTCGGAGGCGGTCTGCTAAATCGCACGGAAATTAACGGCAAGCGCAATTTGGCGGCCATTTGTGCGAAACTTGGAGTTGTGATTTATACTCCAGAGGGTTACTGGTTCGAAGCGTCGAGATCTGATAGTGTTTCTGAATTTAAGGCTTAATACGGCAAATAAAGGTCACCTGACATTTTCACTCATTAGTTATAAAAAAATTTGCGCGATGTACATTCTTAAAATAGCAGAGCTGGCGACATCATCTGTTCAAAACTGAGTGGTATTCGTCAAATTCAAAAATATATTAATTTAACAGACTTATATAGATAAATACAGATTTTTTTATCACAATATTACTAGAACTACCGATGACCCTGATGACCTTATAGAGTTATAAGTCAATTGCAGAAATAGCTCTTTGAGTGGCTCATTGATTATATTTTATATATCTTCTATCTTAATATATATATCTTCTCAATTATTCATTTACGGGGTTATCTACGTATTTTTACATGTATGTACAATATATGCCACTATCACATTTATAAGCAATAATGTAGTTGTAGTACATGTAAACAACTTAGTTAACAGCTCGTCCTCTAACTCACGTTGTAAGTGATGTTTTCGATCTCAAAACTCCGTGAAGCATAGTGAAATCCAATATGGTACACGCTTCAGGCGTAGAGGGGAAACACAAAGGTTTCTATGGCTGTATATTTGTTTCTTTTGCCAGGAAACATGGTAATATTTTGAACAAACAATACTTTTTTTCATTACAGTCTGCGTGATAATAAGCGTCACCGCAGCCTATAGACACTCGTAATATCACAAGGATATCACTAGAACGTTGCCTTGTGACTTAAGGATATTACACCACATTCCACATGTCGGATTATTTATTTATTGGACATGATTTATTAATTGTAGAGATAGTAATATTTTAGCAATGAATTCGACAAGATTCTAACTATTAAAATAGTTTACTACACCATAATTTAACGAACGAATATATCTTATCTACAGTACTGCAAGGCCGGGACTGCTCGTTCAAACATTATATTTTTTATCATACTTAGCCTATTATACTAAGTTTGCAATCATCATACCAGCTATTAAAAACTCATTCCTGGACACATGCCTCTCCAAGATAGGAGGTATTTTACCCATAATTGCCGCACTGGGCAAGTGTGTTGGCAATCGCAGAGCGCAGCTTTCACGACGGGGATGCTGCTGCCCATCCCCGTCCTGTGCATTTAAGCTTGATATACCACCATCTGTCGGTTCTGATACCTTAGTCGTCGACCCCTGGTACAGTGGAAGGTACTATTCTACTCCACCAGTACCCCACGGCAAGCTTACAATAGTGGGAGGTAAATAGTTATCTGCGTATTTATGCACTAATGCAAATCTATATTGATTTATTTGAAAAACTATTTGGTTCTTTTGCAGGAACACTATAAAATTTGTGATATGATAAAAATAATATAAACCTAATATTACTATGCTCTTTTTAAAGACAGCCTGCTTTTAAAAGAAACAACCGAAGAACGGCATTGAAAAAGTACTTCGTTCGCAATTATTACAAGAGTACAATTACAGTACGTTACGATCAAGTATCGGTCGCTCTATAGCCATAAACCTTTACAGCCCCAACCGTGAAACCAAAATAGAACTTAACTCCACCAGATTACGTTCAATTTACAGTAAACAGGTCGGTGAAGTTTCTTTGTGATCGTCGTTAGCACGCGTACCAGGGTGATCGAATTAGTCACAACCGATCACGTATGTACCCAACCTTTGTCGATTCCCAGCAGAACTGTAATGATTTCGGCTAAACAAATCCCGGGGACTGCTATTCGAATTGCAGCTTTAAATCCGGGTAATAAGGGTTTAGGTGGCAGAGATCAGAGATTTGCAGGTAGAACAATGCATTATAAATGGTTGGGTCGTATTGGGCAGCGTAGGGTTGTAGGTTAGCATAGGTTAATGATGCCTGAGAGGACGAGTGACGTTTATAGGGTTGATGTTTGGTAATGTTGGAATATAAAAGGCTTTATTTATGCTGAAGAAGGCAGATCAGCAAGCCGGTGCTTAATAGAGAACATTCGTCTCACGATCTTGACATTTTCACCGTCAGAGGTATTCCTGGTCAAAACACGTTAGAAAAATATAATTTATTTTCTCTAACTAAAGGTTGAACTGAAAGATATTGTCATTAAGTTCACCTTCTGTACCATTTGTTTGTGATTGCAATCATCATCATAAACTTCTCGACATAGTCCTCTCCAAGAAACAGGAAATTTGCTGTGATATTGCTATCACGTAGAGCGTAGCTTCGCGAAGGGAATTCTGCAGCCCATCCCCGCAATGATGTATTTGAAAAACGCTGTTTAGGGTGGATCTATCGCCATCGGTCGGTTCCGGTACGTAATTCGCCTCTTACGACAAGCGGTACGCGAATGGAATAAAATTTGAAATTTTATATCTGTTGTAAACAAGTTTGAATTCCCGCCTTCAGTACAATATTATAGTTGTAACATTATTTGACAGGTCCAATGGCGCAGATGGGAGTGATGACAGTGGGAGACAGGATGTCTTGTGCGACAAAGGTTGTGGTTTGATGGACAATCGGACCCATAATTTCAGTTGCCCTGCCGCACTGGCCAGGTGCAACTAAATATAAACCTTCACGGGCCTGATGGCGCCAAAGGTCTTAGGTTCGATCCTACCCAGGACAAATGTTTATATGATGATATTTATGTTTGTTCTGGGTGTTAAATATATGTGTAAAGAAAATATCTTTGATTTACGATCATTTTTCTTAAGTTTGACTTAGTCGTCGTATTGACAGGGCCAGTAGATGTCTTGAATAACGAATCGTTATCCACTTTTACAACATTCAGTTTACATATCCGTCAGCCCTGTCCCGTCACCTATCCTTTGTGACACGTACGCTCGTCAAACGTGAAGGGCAGTTTAAGGATTACCCCGGGAATCCACGAGAAACAAACAATAACGAACAGGAAAACCCATTGCGAGAAATATATTACTGAATACATAAAAAATATCATACAAAATCACATACATTGACTTGACTCCGAGATAAGTCGCTTAAAGCACGCGTGTTAAAGACGTCAGACAACAGAGAAATACCATATATAATACAAAAATACACATTTAACAGTCAGGTACAGGTCAAACACAATTATTTATCATATGTATATAATGTTTTTGCTGGGCGAGGATCGACTCTTGACGCACGAGATTGGATCACTACCATCTGCGCCATCGGGCTCGTCGATAGTTATAAAATGAGAAAGCGAGCGTTTTAATCATGAATAACGAAATAAATAATAGGAGAAGGATTATCGTCATCATATCAAATATAGGTCTTCAACTGTTTGATATTAACCTTTCTTAAATAATTCCTATAGAATTGTTTGTTTCATGACGAATATCAAATCGCCTATTCACTCTCTATTATATACTATACTATAGTATATTATCTTTCGGATGAATGTAATATATCCGACTCATGCATACTTTTGTTACAGAAGTACCTGCCTCAATTCTGCCTGTCTACTGATAAGTTAAGGCACTAATTCCCTAAATTAAATTCAAACGCAGGTGGCTTCTTAAATATAGG
Source organism: Heortia vitessoides (assembly GCA_020976665.1). NCBI lineage: Eukaryota > Metazoa > Arthropoda > Insecta > Lepidoptera > Crambidae > Heortia > Heortia vitessoides. Next base: position 3,958,130 of record JACJUM010002525.1, on the reverse strand, counting down.
ACAGAAACTTAGTAGATAATAGTGTTATAATCAAATATGTTGTTGTTGTATATCGCCAACGTTGTGACTTCAACATATTTTGTCACATTACCCAGTAATTTCACTGTCTCTCTAACCCAAGGCGGATCACACAGCAATAAGACACAGATGCTAACGACCTTTTTAAAGGTCTAATTTAGTTTATAAATACGAGTAGAGTATATACAGTATATTCCCGTTTCACCCGATGGCGCAGATGGTAGTGATCCTGACATGTGCCCCAAAGGTCGTGGGTTCGATCCCCACCCAGGACAAATATTTATATGATGATAGTGTTTGTTCCGAGTCTGAGTGTTAAATATACGTATTTAAGTAGTATATTCCTCTGTTGTCTGATGTCCGTAGCACAAGTGCTTTGAGTAACTTATCACGGGATTAGGTCAATGTATGAGATGTTGTGAGAATTTTATTATAAAATAAAATTATTAGTTTTTTCCTTTCCCTTTATACATATTACGTTTTTGACTACAAATCCTACCAAAGTACAAAGCGTACTTAAATGCCCAGAAATAATTTCCACAGAGCAACATATTCCGGGTTCTCTGGTAGCGAGTCATTAAGACTCGAAGTAAACTCGCTAACTCACTCGGGTCTATTTAATAAATAAAACACACCAGTAGCAATACGCCGGGTCGCATAAATAGGGTGACTATGTTGAATTTGATGATAAGACTACTACAATACTTATAAATATGACAAAAAGTACTTCATTGTGCAGCAAATACATGAAAATGTGTACTAAGACAGAATAAACAAATAAAATTAAGGCAGTAGAATTAGCTGTTTTGTTGCATAGAGCTTTTTCCAGGTAGCCTTTCATCATCATCATCATCATATCAGCCGTAGGACGTCCACTGCAGGACAAAGTCGAGTAATCAGAGCAATCAGATCACTGCTATACAGTCATTTTGCGAAAGGCATACTTGAAGTCGATTTTGTATGTCTTATACAAAATCGACGTGTGCTGATAACGGGAAAAATACTAAAATGGTCAAATTGACTCCAGTTTCTGAGATAAACGCTTCTAACATTTTCCATAAAATGCTTCAATAAATGGGCCAAAAGATGTATTTAAAATTTATTTTTATTGTTTATCCTTACAAAAATACACAAAAATAATAATAGTTTGAGGTACCTTTAACTAGAATAAATAAATGAAGATCATGAAAAACTTTTTCTTTGGGATTTTCTCTTATTTACTTTGTCAAGACAATCTCTTTTCAAGGTCCAGCAATAGTCATCCATCGACCTTGATATCTTTCTTCCATTATCCTGATATCCTGATGGAACCTTTCTTCTTGTTCCTCACTGTAATCACCCAGGTTCTGCGGGAATCGGTCCAAATAGCTGTGTAAGAAATGCAATTTTATGCTCATGTTGACTCCTACTTTGTTAAAATTTTAAAATCTGGGCAAATCATCACTGTGAGATACTGGAGTTGTAACCGATTTCACACTCGGGTAAACCCAAGTACGTTTTTTGTACCGGTTCATACCTTTAACATTTACGGCACAAAAGTAACAGTCGTTTAAGTGATTACTTGGCTCATTCCACATCATCGGCACTCCAAATTGTAACCTTTTACGTCATCCTTGGCTCCAGTAACGCAATGATTCTACGCACGGCTTGCACACGATGTTGGCACCCAATATTTATTCCTTTTCACTAGTGGTATCCCAAAATATTCTCGGTAGACTATTTTTACAAACTCTGTGATCTCTTTTCTTTGCTTTTGTAAACTAAACTTGCCACAAATAAAGCAAAAACTGTTAGGATCGTTTAAACAAGGTTTACGTGGAAAACTCATGTTTTTGAAAGGAAAAATGCACTTTAACACAAAACAACCGATTTATAACTGATAACTACAGGGTCTGATAGTTATAAAGTTAAGTTGTTGCAAATAAATCCGTGAAAAGATAACAAACATAAGTGAAAACAAATCAATGAACCACAATTTTTGTAGGGTAGTTTGAAATTTTCTATTATTTCTTAGTTCCGTTTATCTCAATAACCAGGGCGAATCAAAAATAAATAGCATGCAGCGTGAAGGTCTAATATGAGTATTAACAAAAACCATTATAAATTCCCTGCCGCAGTTTTTTTTTGTATAGCAGTATTATCAATCAATCTAATCTCATGAGTGTGCGTGGTCTTCATTTCAGGTCCTTAATTTCATAGACCGGCGGTTTGCGTACTGGCGACGTAAGTGACCGATCCTCAACCACTTAGCGAAAAGCATATAAGTGTTTTCAATAGTTCATAATAATAATACACAATAATTTAAATATTGAGTCTGCATGTATGATAGTTTAAAAAACACAAAGTAGATCTTTAAATTCCAATGGATTTTTTTTGCAAATTTGTTTCTGTTTTCTGGTCTTTTCTTTGTATTACCGTCTGTCCGTGTTTAATAAAGTATCTATGTGTAATAAAGTATTAAGGTCTATGGTTTCAATTATCTAGTCTGTAGATAATTGAAACCATAGACCATTTTGACCCAGAAAAATCATCACGGCGCGCAATAGAAAGTGTAAAACCTCCACGAGAAAATCACGTTGTCTATCATACATTTCTAAATGCAATTATATTAATAACAATCAATGTTTATTTGTTAATCAAGGAAAACTAAGATGATTAATGATTTTCCTTTGTTATTTACGTCATTAAAATCTTGTCATTTCACACAAGCCGGATCTGAAGCCACCCTACTACTTGTAAATATGAAATATTGAAGTAACAAAGTTGTCTAATTAAATTCGGCTGCGACGGACTCCTTAATGAATCTTATTTCAGGCAGCCAGTACTTTAGGGGGCGACTTTTGTTTTTCCACATAATTTTATTGTCATTGCGCAAATCTGTCGTCAAAGGTATTTTAATTGTTTTCTTTTATTTATCGTATTTAATATTTTTATTGTTAATTTTATGGTTGTTAGAAACAAATATCAATTATTCACGTGAAACCAGAAAGATATGATATTTCATTCATGTGTATATATTGTATGTGTTTGTTAAACAAGCACACGGTCCACATGTTAATGTGCGTAACCGGAGCCTACAGACGCTTGTGACATTACAATGATATCACCTTCACATCTTCAACCTATCTTAGGTGACATTATGTCAAATTATTTAGTCATTGAACCAAATCTCTCATCCTGCAAGCTTGAACGGAGCTAGAGGGCGTCCCAATTCTGAACGGCAGAAGTGAGAATAAGTTAAAACGTTGAAATTCTAAATTTCGTGTATGTTGGTGAAATAAATATTAATTTATATCGGTCAAGTATGGAGGAAACCTTGCGCCCTCGTATAAACATACATACATGTAATGTCTTTCATTATTCTTCTTTTAGAAAATAAAATAATTGACAGAACAATTTAACTGACTGAGCGGGATGTAGCTTAAAGCACTTGTGTCACGGATGTTAGACAACAGAGGAATTTCTGGGTGGGTATCGAATATACGACACTTAGCGCAAAAGATAGGAACACTACCGTACCATCGGGTTCCTGACACATCAGAGGTGTGTTGAAGGGCCCGATGGCGCAGCTGGTAGTGATCCTATCTTGTGGACCAAAGATCGTAGGTTCGATTCTCACCCGGGATCAATCATCATCATACATACCATTAAAAGTATGCGGGTATGTTCACCATAATTGCCGCGCTGTGCAAGCGTGTTGGCAATCGCAGAGAGCAACTTTCGCGATGGGGATGCTGCTGCCCATCCCAGCACTGAACATTAGAGCTAAATTTTTTGCATGGATATACTGTCATCTGTCGATTCTGATACCTTAGTCGCCACTTACGACACCTGTTATAGGGGGAGGTACTATTCTACTCTGCCGGTACCTCAAGACTAATATTTATATATTCAGGATGAATATTTATATAATAATACTTCAGACAAAAATGGATCTGCGCATTAGTGCGAGTTCTAGATATATTAGCCGTCGACTCGAAAAACTGCAAGACAGAGAACGAATTGCGCTTGTACGCGCGTCGGAAGGAAAATATTGCACTCGAGCAAGTGCGGTGTACTGCTCTGTTGCTTACTTACTGTGTTTTCTCGTGGTGTTTTTAAGAAACCGTGCTTACATCAGAGGGGTAGGAGAGGGGAGAGGAGGACATGTCTTTTCTAGGCTTTATGGCGTTTTCTTTATATGCACAAGTATGTCTTGTGTAGCTGTAAAATACACTTTAATTCTTGATAGGGAACAGCCAAATATACTGTAAACTATTTTTACACAGTAGAACTCTTTTAATGTTTTTTTATGTGTTATTTATGGTGAAAAATAATTTTGAAGTCTTAGTGATAGCATAATTGTGCATCATACTATTTATAAGAAAGTGAAGACATTTAGTAAATGGCAAAGTAAATTTGATATTGAGTGCCCTGAATTAACATACTGCACTGTAGATACGGATTACTTTATCCATAAAAGGGTAACTTTGACTACTACTATATGCTTATGAACTACATCTGAATAAAATACGTGTGAATGTATATACATTTAACATATTTAAAACAAACAGGACAAACCGCCTCTGTTACGACTATGAAAAAACTTACATTTCATCATGAAGGCCAAAGTTACCCTTTAAAGTCAAAGTAACCTGTATTTACTTTATATGACCATGAAACCTATATAACTTCATTCCAACTAAAAAAAGGATTATTCAAAGCAAATATACATGTAATTTGAACTAAAACTGAAACTCGTACAAAACACCCTACACAAAAATAATATAATACCAAAACAACACTCAAACATCCCTGTAAAACCCAAAACCAATCGAGAATAATCCCAACAATCAATTCGAATTTAAACCGAAAACTCATTTCACCCGTTCAAACAAAAATATCCAACTTTCATGCTAATAAGGTTTTTGCTAAGCTTTAGAATTTTGCATATGGCAACTCTGGCTGCTGGATGATTCCACGCTAATTAAATTATAATTAATTCGGGCTCGAATGTGTACACAGGCCGGAGGCTTCGTCTTAGATGGTAATGATAATGGAGAACGATCCAGGTGAATATACCTGTAACCATAAGCGTTGTAGCTTTTTACTTTTGTAGGGAAATTCTCTATATTTGAAATAAATAAATATTTATATTAACTAGTTGTCCCGATAAATGTGGTTCTGCCATATAAATTATGTTCATAAAATAAACAAATCATTTGCAATAAATCACATGCATATTCACACAAAATTGACTGACTCCGGGGCTAAGTAGTTTAAAGGTGTATACATATTTTTTCCCTTTAAAATATTGTATTAAATTAATGTTTGTTTAATATTTCCAACTGTTGACGTTGATGACCTGTCCATTTTCCTTGATAAATCGCTTAAAACACTTGTGTTATGGACATTAGACATCAGAGGAATCACAAATATACTATTTAAATTTAACTTCCAGGTGGAATAAAAGTAAATATCGAACCCACGACCTTTGGCGTATAAGACAGGATTACTACAATATTCGCCATCGGGCTCGTCAAAGTAGCGACTGGAGTATCGGAACCGATCAAATACAACAGGGTGAGATTGGGCAGTAGCATCCCCGTAGCAAAGACACGCTCTGCGATCACCTCCACCAGCCACCAAGGGTGCCTAACGCAATAATTAAGGACATCCTTTTTCTTTCGAGACTTCTAAACTGCCTCTGCACTGGACTTGCTTCGGATAATATAACGATGACGTTGATGGTCAATGTTCATCTTATCCTGACTAATAAATGTATACCTTTGAAAATCCCACAGGCAAAAGTTGCTGCTGCTTCTTTGAAGATTCTTATATTTTGTCAATTCTAAAGGACAAAAAAAGTAATTCCCTTTATATCAGGCTAGCTTAAGTTAAGTTTGTGCCCACGTTGTCTAAAGAACTGGGCTTATAAAACGCTAGATCGTAATAAAAGAGTTTAACCCAGCAGGCGTCTCGTCCTGAGCTTGGTTTAGCGAAGCCTTAAACTACCTAGATATGTCCAGGTTTAATATAAAGTTTAAATTAAAGTTTCTTTTCGTTCAAATGTATTTGTAAATGGGAACAAACTACATAATGTAGAAAATCTGGTATGAACAGTATACAATGGAATTCAATTTCAAACAACCTTTAATTGATGAAATGATTCATAGATAAGATATATATTTAACAACCTATTAGTGTTGCAATATTATTGCAAGCATTTCAGTACATTTAAGTTATTATCCAATAATATATCTCTATTTAGTCCATGATGTGACATCGGTAACATATGTTTCATATTTCACCCATATACCCATGTATATGGGTGAAAATACATTCGTAATTATCGAGCGCAATCTCAGTTCGGGCAGTTTTTAAAACATTTTTAACACTTATTAATCATTAAAACTTTCACATTATATATTAAATGCTTCGGAAAAACCCCTAAAAATATACACTTATATTGATAAGAAATTCATACAACACTAATAAATTAACCTGACTCCGTCAGACAACAGGCATTACAAATATTGAATTGTAATATAATATTATTTTTTTTATTATATTTAAAAACTTGAATATGTACATATATTTAACACCCACATATAGAAAAAATATGTAAATGTTTATTGCGGGTAGGGATGGAACCCAATACCTTTAAGGCCACAAGATAGGATCACTACTATTGCGCCAACGAGTCTGTCAAAACCCAACGTCAACAAATATGTGTACAGTAGTTTTAGAAGTTATATACAGCAGTCGCGACGTCAACCATATGAAAGTCAGTTTTATTGACACCCGTTTTTTCCATGTTAGTGTTCCGTTAGTGCCATGACAGGTTTATAGACATTTTATCCTAACACGAGAACTTAACTTTTGTAAATTAATAGCTCCCGCCAATATTGTCTCAGCTTTTTCCGATCTTCTGTGGTGAAAAAACAAACAATATTTTCCTTTATTTCTTATTGTAAATGCTGTGTATACTTAAATTAATGATACGATAAGAAAAAAACATATCTATAATCATATTTCTATCGGCCGTAGGAACTGCACAGCTGAAAATACGACTTCTCAATTGGCGTCCATTAGGAAGTTATATTCACACAATTCACATAATCATTCACACAACATATAAGAAACTCACTATACTTCAAAATGAGTCGCTTGAAGCTCTTGGGTTATGTACATCAGACTACAGAGGATTCGTACACAGAACAGAACCCAAATATTCATCCTACCTACACATTCCGCTTATAATGACATCGAAAGGAAGTGACAAACTCGCCATATAAAGCAAAGACTTAAAACATATGTAAGATCAACTTGTATTTTTATTAGGTATTTAGTTTAATAAACACATAACAAAACATATGTTAATAAAGAAAAATAAATCGACCAAAAAGAGGCACGCGTTCGCCCAACGTAGTCGCAAGTCGATAGGTGGGTATGATCACGAAAATAAGAGATGTTAAGAATCAGACACTTCAACCGGAAATCGATTTTCAAATAGTTCATAACAAGCGACATGTCAACATATCCGGTACAAGGGTTGGCGACACGCTAGTGATATCTTTGCGATGACACGAGTGTCTAAAGGCTGTGGAAGGTAGATGCACATTTACACAAAGCAGACCACATGCTTGTTTGCTGACTTTATACCAAAAAAAAAGGCAAAAGCATAAGGTGAGCCCTATAGAAGGGCTTCATTTATATAACTCTATCTTAGAGCTTGCGATCTATCTTAGAGATAATAATAATAATAAGAAGAATATACCCTATATTGTACAATAATGAAAACAACACAAGAACATCACAAAAACATGGAATAGGTAGTAGGTACAAGACGCGGCCTTATCGAGATAGTGATAGTTTATGACAATACACTATAGACTATTTTGTAATAAGTTTTTATCTTGAGCATTTTTGTAACTGATTATATAATAATCATCACATTAGCTATTGGAAGTCAACTGCTGTAAATAGGCCTTCCCGAAAAAGGTGGAATTTTGCCCGTAAATGCCGCGCAGGGTAAGCGAGTTGGCAATCGCAGATCGCAGCTTTCGCGACGAGAATGCTGCTGCCTATCCCCACCCTGTGCAGATGAGCTACACGTATCGGATAGATAATCAGTTCAATGTACGAGATCTTATGTGAACATAATTATATAATAGATAACGAGACCAATGGATTTAGGAATTTATTTGTATTTAAAAAGATATAAAAACATCTCACGTAGTAGGTAAACTGTTTTATAGTGTCTCATCTAGTTGCCGGAGTTCTCTTTAATAAAACAGGTTTTCTTTTAAAGTCTGGCTTAGGCAGGACGCAATAATATGGCAGGACACTACTACTGGCTTGAAATATATTTTCTTTGTAGAGAAAATCCTCGACCGCAGTAAGAAGGTAACGAGTTATAAAAGAAGGTTGGATTACTACACGAAATGGTACAATACATACATACAAAATGAATACAATGTTAGGAAAAAAAAGAAAAACCTTTTCTAATTACTTTTTCAACGCGATATTCACAAGTTTTTAAATTTATGAAATAGTTTCCAAGATTAAAGCTGTTTATAATAAAATAAATATATTTATTTATGAGGTGTCATAAATGGTGACTGAGAAACCGACAGGTGGCGGTATATCAACTCAAAATAGAATAACTCAAATACAAAAGGGCTGAGATGGGCAGCAGCATCTCCGTCGTGAAACTACGCTGTGTGATTTCCACTACGCTTGCCCAGCGTGGCCTATTTGGAAAAAATTATACTTACATTAGGAGGTCTTTTTGAAGGCCGTCATAATAATGACGATGATTTAATTTATGGTCCCAAAATCAGATCCGATCAGGGAACTATCATCAATGAATAAAGAAAATTTTCTTGTGAACGCTAGCGCGGGGGTCAGTTAATCCATATTATAAAAAACATCTGTCTGTTATTTTGTTACGCTTTTGCGGTTTGACTGACGAACAGATTATGGTGAAATTATGTAGTTTGAACCCCAAGAATTCAATATGCAGTAAGTTCTAGAACATACGAGTCCTGACACTAACTTAGTTTTACAAACTAAATAGTTTACTCGATAATTAAAAAAATAACATACAGGCTCTCAACTAGATATAAATACACCACATCTCATACCTGTCTCCGGAAAAGTCGCTTAAAGCACTTGTATTATGGACAACAGTGGAAACTCAAATTTAATTCTTCAATACATATTACAATTATTCATCATATAAATATTTGTCCTCAGTCGGATCGAACCCACGACCTTAACACAAGATAGGATCTCTAGCATTTGCGCCAACGCCCCGACATAGCATACATAGCTAGACTATGTAGTAAAAGTTTTTATTTAAATAGAAAGAAAGAAAATTCTCATTACCCGATTATATACTCAAGCGTAAATTTATATTCAACGCAAATTGAAGCCTTAATAAGTACACACAAAACATAACTTGATCAGTAAATAAAATTAATTACCACAGAAACATGTCCCGTGAGGCCTTATGAACAACCAATATGGCGGGCAATATACAAATATCTACGGGCACGCAATAATGTCGCAACAGGCATCAACACGTTTATAGCATACTAGAGACCCGTGTTTTTATGTCATTCATATTTTACCAACAATTTAGACTTTATACTTCGCATATACACTCACACATAAGCTAGACCTTATACAATGTTGTCTGCATTGGGACCACACTGTCACCTATTTCTCCCGTCAAAAGCAGTGTTCGCATTGCTGTGTTCTGGTTTAAAGGGTGATAGAGGTAGTGAAACTGGGTGACGTAATATAATATCTTCAAGTCACAAGGTTGGCAACACGCTAGTGATATCCTTGCGATGTTACAAGTGTATAGGCTGCTATGACGATTACTATCACGAGGTCTGTATGCTTGTTTCTCGACCTTGTCTAATAACAAAGAAAAGACACTACATTTTTCAGTAATAACCACTCGAGATCTCTGAGGATAATTACTTAATGCTCAAAATTCCAGCGCATTCTACATCTTCAGCGCATCATTTACCGTCAAGGCTGTGCGGCGGATCCGATGGTGCGTACGGTAGTCATAATCGTAATTAATAAAATAAAACGCTTTTTTTAAACCGTTGAAAAAGTAAACAATTTCTTTTTAACGACTCAAAAACGCTGGTTGTTTAACTTTTTATATTTTTTGTTCGACGTTTCAGGTAACTAGCGGCTACCGTTTTTAAGATTGACAATGAATGTGTCAGGACTTGGAAGTTACAATTACTACCTTTACATTTTTATTTATTCATATTTAATTAGGGCCATAGTACACGGCGTTTTTTAAACGCGCCGACGACGCGCAGATGACGCGCGTATACGCGCTTCAAACGCAATTCGAACGCAACCTAGTAACCTAAGTACGTACCTTACGTACTAGTACCTAGTACGCAACAAGCAGCGACCACGGCGCCGAAAACGCGCGTTTCTGAAACGCGCGTCGTCGGCGCGTTTAAAATACGCCGTGTACTATGGGCCTTATCAATTTTACGTTCGCGTTCCGGTCCACGCAGTAGGTGCTGACAATGTCTTCTAATCTGACAGTGACGCGATGTTGGCCTTGTTCTTATGAAATGGTTCTCAGGATGTACGAGTATTTTCCTATCTTGTGGGTTGGATCCCCGTCCAAGACCAAAATTTATATTATCATCTGATGATTATGATTCATACCAGCCATAAAAAGTAAGCTGTTGGACAAAGGCCTTTCTAAAAAAGGGGTTCTATTGCCCATAACTGCGGCGCTGGGCAATCGTGTTGATAATCGCAGAGCGCAGCTTTCGCAACGGGAAAGCTGCTGCCCATACCTGTTCTGTACATTTGAGTTGACTTTTTGGCAAGGATATACCGCCATCTGTGTGTTTTGGTACCTTAGTCACCTCTTGCGACACTTGGTACAGGGGGGGGTGCTACTCTACTCTGTCGGTACCTCACTATACCATATTTCTTCTTGGCCTGAGACCCTAAACTTCAGATACATGTGTTTAATTGATATATCAATGGACACAGAATTGATCAATCAGTTGCAGCCTTCGGACAGTTGATAAATTATCGCGCGTCAGATCATGCTTAAACAGTTAATTCCGAAAGATTTCATGAAAAATTATGAGTAATGTTACGGTCTAAAATCTCTCCATAGTTTATAATCTAACGAGATAAAGAACAGTATTTACAATTTTACGGTGACATATACGTTTTTAAGTGTTTTAATGCGCGTTAATTAGTTTCTCCTTTTCTTCAGCAGTTGACTACGAATGGCTGCTATGATAAAAGCCGCGTGGTAAATGTACAAATGTACAAGGTGGGCTGGCAACAGCATCCCCGTCGCGAAAGATACATTCTGCGATTGCCAAAACGCTTTCCTAGCGCAGATTCCAATTATGGACAAAATTCCCCCTTTCTTGGCTGATTTGATGAAACGTTTCATCTCTGATCCCTTTGTAGTCTGATATCAGTAACAGAGCACTGTGCTTTAAATGTTTGTGATTAAGTAACTATCTCGAAGTCAGGTTAACGTCTGAGATGTCGTGTATATTATTTAATTAATTAATTCTTTTATATAATATTAGTTTAAGTGAACACATCTAAAAAAAATGCTGGTGTAAAAGTGGTGGGCCATAACGAAAACACAATTTCCGTAAAGCAAGTAACAAGCGTTTGTAAATATAGGAAAGTTATAACACTTCTATTTTCTTATGATTTCTCCTCCACTAGTACCATACTACCTAACTATTTTTACAGACTTCCATTTAAAGGTTGTCTGGAAAAGAAAGGTCTATGCGATAATAAAGCATTGTGCTGTCATCATTTTTTAAATTTATGACTTAGTCTGTTTCATTGGTGTACAATAAAGTTTTTTTTTATATTACTAAGTCAACAAACGGTGTTAAAATAAGCCTATAGACTATCACCGCAGCCTATAGACGTTTGTATTCATCTTCATCATAGCTGGACAGAGAGGCCTTCCCAAGAAAGGGGGAAGTTTGCCCAAAATTGCCGGGCTGCCAATAGCTGGCAATGGTGGCAATAGCAGAGCGCAGCTTTCGCGAAGGGCTTGCTGCTGCCTATGCCCGCCCTGTGCGTTTGAGCTTTATTGTTGCGGATATATAATTTGCCATCTGTCGGTTCTGGTTCCTTAATCGCCACTTACTACACCTAGTACAGGGAGAGGTACTATTTTACTCTGCCGGTACCTCACGGGTTTTTTCGTATTATTACAAATATATCACTAATGCATTGCCAACTTTGGAACCTGAATATATTAGGTCACATTCCCACTGAGTAATTGGGTGTGTGTGTGTAAATATAATAATGCGAAATGTGCTTTTTGAAGGCAGAAATAGATGAGTTATCAATGCACACGACCTTTGCTTAAGGTCTATCTGTGTATTATTATTATTATTAAGATCTTTTACAATTCCATAAAAACACTAGAATTGGTGTGCTCAGGCATGTAATTCTATTAACTGTAAATGGTAACATTGCTGTATGAAATGTGTGTCACCATTCATCTCTATGACCATAAAAGAAAACAACCGTGAGAACACTTGTGAACTAAGTAACACCTGTTAAAATGTGTGATAAAACCTTATGATTCGTTTATCACTTATATTGGAGATTGAACGGACATCAAACAATACAGGAATCACAAATATAATTCTTTAATGTATATATATAACACCCTGATACAGAACAAACACAAATATCATTACATAATTTTTGTCCTGGATGGGGATTGGAATCAATGCGTCGATATGCGTCAGCGGGGCCGTTGCCAAACAAAACTATTAAACTATTAAAAATAATAATTTTAAAGACAGATTATTTTTTAAACAATAAAATGTCATATTTATTTTACAAACTTAGTAATAATTACCGGTTCAATCAATTATGTTTTTTTTGACCCTCATTTTTCTATGGAACCGAGGCTTTACTCTGAAGTAACAAAATCAAGTATCTATTTGAGCTTAAGTGAGATTTAACGGCATTTTTAATTTTTTAAACGCGTTTGCCACAATAACTCTATAACATCACAATTATTCCACCTTTAAGGTAGTGTAGCAAATGCTTGTATTTAGTAGTAATTACACATTTAACTCAATAGATGCGCTGTACTCTACGCGCAATTCTTTTTAAAATTATAATGACCAGCCTAACAGACGTTATCCGGTCTTAAACGTTGTATATATTTGTCATGAAAAAGAAAATAAAAAATATGTACATTGAGTTAGAAATTATGTTATTCACACCTAGTACAGAGAGAGTTACTTTAGGGTTAACACGTAATCATGTTACATAATAACATTTGGTAATCTGGTAGACGTCGTCCTGTCTAACTTTGTATGTTTATAACGAAAAAAATATTGCGATAATGAATTGAGATATCTTATCTCTCAAGTTGGATCAAACTGTACACAGTAAGCAAACATTGATTAAAATCATTTCATCCCGGACAAACACCGCGACACATTTTTTTTTCATATAAATATTTGCAATTTTGACAACGTCTCGTGTGTCTCGTCTCGAGATTTACAAAACCCGATATTATCATTCTATACGAACTGGAGGGTCTATCAGTTATGAATACGAACAAATTCAAGTACAGATAACCTCTTCAGTATGGCCTCAAGTTATTTCTCAGGGAGAAGTAACCCGTATCTACACATTGAAGATCATGCCTAAGGGTCCCTTGACATAACACCGTACGTTTCTTTCTAACCCCTGGAATCCTGATAGCATTGAACTTCTACGCTCCATGTGAAAGTCTCAGAGAGCGAGACAGAAAAACTGATTGAAAAACTCCTCCTCAATATAACGTTTATATATTCCAGAATAAGTTCCCTCTGTACCAGGTATCGTAAGAGGTGACTAAGATTCCGGAACTGGCCGATGGCGGTATATCCATCCGAAACAGTGCAGCTCAAACGCACAATGCGAAATTGGGCAGCAGAAATCCCGTCGCTTATGCTCTGCCATTGCCTACACGTCTGCGCCGCAATTTTTGTAGAGGTCGATGTCCAGCAGTGGACTTACAAAGGCTGGTATGATGATGATGATGATAAAGTTTCGTCCTATTAAAGTTGCCATGTTCAATGCTCTAAAAATTGCACGTAACATTCTCTTTGTTATTTATCAGATAATAAATTACAACATTTTTTGCAAAGGTTACTTCAACAGTTGTTTGTCCAATTAAGAATTTTATAATAGGATCATGAAAATTGCTAAGTAAATTTGCGAGAGCCTTTCACGTTCCCATTTTTATTTTTTAGTAAGCTCTTTGTATTGTTTCTTTTGTCTTCCAGTTATTTATTTTATTAGGAAGAAAACAATTTAGAGGATTGTAATGGAACTGCCAGTAATTTTTTGTTAAAAAATCTATGTAGAGACAGTGTGCCTGTGTTCTTTGTATAATAAAAACAGCAGGAGGATATATCGGCTAATGGTCATGGGTTCGATCCCCGTTCAGGACAAACTCTATATAAATAAAGTGTGGGCGTGTATTCTACTTACTAACATTTGCCCAATGAGTATTATAACTCATGTAAAATCTTGTTAAATAGCCACAACTCTTTTACAGGAGGTAGACTTCATACAAAGGTCGTCTGCATTAGTACCTCACTCTCACCTATTTCTACCGCCAAATAGCAGTGTTTGTACTACTGTGTTCTGGTTTGATGGGTGTGAGATATCTTCGAGACCCAAGGTTGACAACGCCCTAGTGATATCCTTGTGATATTGCGAGTTTCTACAGGCTGCAGTGACGTTTACTATCAAGTGGTCAGTATGCTTGTTTGTCAACCTGGTCTAATAAAAAAACGATACAAGAACCACACAAATCTTATCTTTCACGCAAACATGTTATACTTGCTATTTTTATGGAGAGATGTGCTCGCAAAAATATATAATAACTTTTTGAAAGAAAGAGGAAAAAGAATGAATCTCTTAATGAGGTATGATTAAATTCTCCATGGAAACGAAATTAATAACGTTGTATCGTATCATAACGTAATTAGGCTTTTGCAATACGATATTTGTCTTTAATTTGAACGGCGCTCGCTATAATTATTCAACATTCTAATTAAGAAAAGCACATAATTATAGACAATAAATTGTAACATTTTTTTTGTTTAACCAATTCTTTTCTTTACAATCGGTAATAAAGATGAGTTTAAAAGTTTTCTCATCTCATACATTGACTTGTCAACGAGATAAGTTGCTAAAAGCATTTATCTCGAATTTGATTATGGATACCAGACAATAGAGAATTCAGAAATATAATACTTAAATACATATTGAAGGTGAGGACCGGCAGAGTAGAATAGCACCTCCCCTTGCATTGGGTGTCGGAAAAAGCGATTTAGGTACCTGAACCCTCGCTCAAATGCATAGGACGGGGATGGGCGAAAGGTTCAGTTCGGGTACTTTAACCGCGTCTTCCAATACCTACAGTTACACAGCTGCTCAAATTAACGCTGGTCTATCCGGCACATCTAGTATGTAATAATACTAAAACTAAATCTATAAAGTAGGTCTTAAATGTTAAAGTTAATAAAGCCGCGAGACTGGTAGGTCTCTGAGACGGTAACTTAATAATTAATTATTATGTTAGTTATCCACAAACAAACGGAACAGAGGAAATAATCAAATCAATCCAAATTCTAACCGAGAACCGCTACTATCCCAAAGCCACTAGAACCAGTAAATATTTACAGATTCATGAATTCCAGATCCCAGGTCAAGTATCCATTAATCTTTAAGCCTAGGTCTCGGACTAATATTAATGGAGCGGAGTTTCCACCGTCGACCATTAGCGCAAACTTTCTCACAATGGAAAACAAGTCTGCGAGTTTTAAATAAGTAAAATTTTGAATTAACTTGATTGACTACTTAAGAGTGCAGAGTGATTGCGTTTGTTAGTTAATTAAAAGTCAAAGAGATGCCAGGTGGCGCCACTGAGTTATCGGCGCTGACAGATGTCGCTAGCAGCGTTGCATAAATGCAAGGCGGAAACGGGAATCAGCATTCCCGTCGCGCGGCCACGCTGTGCGATTGCTATCACGCTTGCCCCGCGCGTAAATTATGGCTTCCCCAATAAAGGAGTAATTTTAGAGTAATAAGACGTTGTCACGTCAAAAAGCAAACGACAATGCGCGCACCCACTTTTGAGTAAATATCGAGTTTTTATGTAGGAGTGTGATATAGGTAGGTATTATGAACCTGACTCCAAGATTGTTGCTTAAATTATTTCTGTTACAGATGGAGTAATTACAAATATAATACACAAAAATATATTTAAAAATTTGACAAACAAAACATATACGCAACACAAACATGTTTGCCCTGCATAGGGACCAAACCCACGACCTTTTACGCATTACATGCGTTTTAGACAATGGTTTATTAGCGCCAACGCCTGTAGGGGTTTTATTAACACTAACTATTTAAATATAATTGATGGAACCTTTATCACCACTAGTTTTTCTTGCAGGTTCCTTTCTGGTAGCTCGTATTATGAACCTACATTTAACTGTACATTACATTTAACCTCATTTTAGGACCCGTTTGGTGCCGGCAGACTAGAAAAGGTAGGCTTAATTAACATATGTAAAATGACTCTTTTGATCCTGTGGGGGTATCAGTATTCTGGGGTATAATATAATTTATTACTACATATTTCTGAAATAATATTACCTTCTATTTTAACGTTTCGCAATTGCTTAAAATTTTGCACACTGCTGGACATAGGCCTCCCCAAGAAAGGAGGTTTTTGCCCATAATTGCCGCGCTAGGCGAGCGTGTTGGCAATCGCAGAGCGCAGCTTTCGCGACGGGGATGCTACTGCCCATCCCGGCCCTGTGCATTTGACCTGCAATGTTTTGGATGGATACACCGCCATCTGTCGGTTGTGGTACCTTATTCTACTCTTACGACACCTGGTACAGGGAAAGGTACTATATTTCTCTGCCAGTACCTCACGGCTCCGTGAGGCACAATTTATACTTATGGTTTAAAATATATGTGGTGAAAGAGAACATTCGTAATGTGAATAATAGATTACAAACTGAACAACACAACGTCCTGAAAATGTATAATGTAAAAGATATGAATGCGGCGTAAAATGTTTGCCGATACGAAACTTACCTTAACCAAAGGTCATCTATCTGCATTGGAACCTCACTCTCACCTACTTCTACTGACAAAGAACAGTGTTTGCATTGCTGTATTCCGGTTTGAAGGGTGGGAGAGGCTCTAAAATTACCAGGTAAATGTGACATTGTATCTTCAGTTCACACGGTTGGCGACAAGCTTATGATGATACGAGTACGAGAGATCATGTTAATCATCAAGCGGACCGTATGCTTGTTTGTTTACTTCATAATTCAAAATAAAGAATGTACACGTTAAAAAAAATAATAACAATTAAATGACGACGTCTTCCCAAAACAAGCAATGACTCCGATGAACAAATCAAACTAATTAATATCATAAACCAACAGCCATCACCAGCAAGTTCGAGCAATAAACTTTAATAGAAGTAGTTACATCACGACACACAAATAGACATTCAACAAGCTCCGCTGTAAATCTTTTCATAAACCTCGGTCCCCAACCTTTGTTTGATAAACACAATCCAATGAAGCTTGTCTTCAGACGCCTGTCGTAAATATGGTGTCGCCGAGCTCTTTACAAATACACGGCGGGGTTTGTAAACAGTGTCGAGTTTAGTGGTTCATAAAACTCGCTAATGGATCAAGTTCAAAGTGTACGTGACGTTTTATAGATTGGGGATCATTGCTTTTTTGAAATGGTGATCTTATGTTGACTTAGTGAGCTTTGGGATTGAGTTATGTAGAGGCCGACACAATAATAATAAAGAAATAATATGAATAAATCTTATTAAGTGATCCGAGATAAGAAGTTTAATGTTCTCGGATATCCCGCATAAGATAATTACAAAAAAAAATTATATACGTATATAAAAACACCAAGACACAGAACAAAGACAAATGATCATCTCATAAATGTTTATCTTGAGTGCGGATCGGACCCACAATCCCTGGCCCACAAGATAGGGGCCACTACAGAATGTATTATTTAAAGCAAGTTTGCATATTTCTAACAAATAGAGCAGACACATTTTGTGCAGGCTGTATGCAAACGTCTGGAATGATAAATAAAAATTATTATAATTTTATGGGTTTAATAAAAGATAATGAAACATTTAGAAAACATAACATTATATTGACTATGTCTTTGCAACAACAAAATCTAAAACCGTTTTGGAGCTATCTACTTACTTAACTATCCTGAATTGTCGTTGAATTAAAAAAATGACTATTTTTTATGTCCATTACATCTTAATAACTAAAAATATAGGTAAGACTTTTTTACACTAGCTTCGTCCGGGTTCATGGTAAAATTTGTTGTTGTTTCTTTGCTGTGGGTGATTTAATACCATTGGACCTTACTTTTATAAAAAAAACCCCATATAGAAATCCCAATATCGTATAAACCTGATCTTGACAATTACAAACTCAGCTAAAAAGAAATGTTCCTATTTGATACAGAAATTACACGCGTATTTACATTCTGTATACTATATTTTTATTTAATTATATACTTATACGATTTCGATTACCATTTAGAAATGTAGAAAGGCAGCTGTAATAGCACAGTCAAACCAACACGTTCAAAAGATAAATAACCCAACAGTACAAATAAGGAGTTAGCAAGTACCTCCCAGGGGAGAGGCTTACATTCTGTAATTACCGGCAGAGGAATTAGTCGGAAGCCTTCACACCTAATCTCTCATTTCGGACAACGGGAATTAGGCAAAAATCCTATCATTTATATAGTTTAATTTGTTAAGTTGGATACTATATTAATCTCTTGAATGCGGTCTGTCTCCAGAAGTGATTTCTCTTTGCGATTTGATATTTAGAAGTAAATTTGCGAATTCTTTACTACAGGTAAACCTCAAAGGTCGTCTACATTGGTACCTCACTCTCACCTAATTTTTCCATCAAATAGCAGTGTTCCGGTTTAAGAGTGAGAGAGGCAGTGAAAATGTTATAATATATTTGTGATAACACGAGCAAGCGGATCGTGTGCTTTTTTTGCTGACTTCATAACGAAAAAAAACTTGGACAAAGTTGTGTAGTGTTAAATTTTATTTTGACTTCAATATTCTTCTGAATGTGTGTCTTCTTTAAACTACTCTACTACTACTCTTTCATAAAAAATATCTGTAGTTACATCTGAATAATTTCCGTCTCAGGATACATCTCGAATGTCATCGATGTAGTTTCCCTTGTCTATTAAAAGTATCGGGTAATTGGGATCGTTTGCGACTAAATACCCGATGCGTCCGCTTATATATTGGGTCGTGATGTTTTGTATTGGTTAACAAATTATATTACAAATTCCATTTTCCCACATAACTGTTTGGCGACAGAAATACAAAGATGAGAACGAATGACCTAGCTAAATGCCCTTTGTCTGCCTTAGATCTAGAAATGTCGATATCTAATCCTCCCGCTCTAATTAGCATAATTGCTTATTGATGCAGCTGTGCCTAACTATACTAACATTAGAGTACAATACAGGTAATCAAGGGCTTAGTCTAATGCGTGTTTGATCCTAGATCAAATTGCTTGCTGGATAATTTGTTGACATTAGTTTTTAATTAGATATAGTAAACCAGAGCAGGATAGTAACACGTTATGTGCCTAGTGTTGTAAGAAGCGACTGAGAACCGGAATTGTTGGATGTCAGTTAGTCCACCCGGAACAGCGTAGTTTAAATGTAACGGGCGGGTTTGGTTGCATACTTTCTCATGGTATTCTCATCTCGAAGTTCGCTCTATAATTGCCATGCTGGACACCATGCGTGCCCATCTGATATGATGATGATAGATAATGTAGGTTATATCCATACATATATTAATAAATCCATATTTCCCTTGTTCATTGCAACACGTGTTAACGTTGTTTGTTATTTTTCATTTGTTTTTATTGCACGTTGTTGTTGTGCGCACTGTAATGAGACAGGGCACCGTCTGTCGGACCCGCTAGTTTTTAATGAATATGAAGATTAAATGAGAAAATGGTAGAATGAGAAAAAAGAAACATTATATTTATTATTTTAAAAAAGTGTTTTGAGTAGAATATAATTTCAGGTTGTGTCACCTTTTAACCAAATAGCTATCCCTGTACTGTATACTGTACTAATAGAGTCTGTGCTGCACACTGATCCAAGGAGTCGAACGTCTTTCAGGTTTAACAAAAAGGTTGCAACTGTTTTGATTTTTATTTTGTTGTATCAACTTGAAGAATTATTTTTTTTGCGATTAATTCACAGAAAACGGTATCTCCTTTTGTATCAGGTGTCGACAATCTACTTAGCCAGCAACATATACAGCAGAATAGTCACAGTTTTACCCACACTTATTTTCACAAAATATTTAGTATGTTCAGTTACTTTATAACAATTAAATAATATTCATAGATGTTTTATACTCTGTTTAATATAAAAAAATATATCTTTGTATATAAAAAAATTATGTTACGGCGTTTATATTATTGAATTTGTGAACTATTGAACCGTTTTAAATAAATGTTTGCTTAGTGTACAATGTGCAGCCTTATCCAATTTAAGAGATAGGATATGTTGTATCTCATTTTATTGTCGCAATATTTTTCATAATAAACTTAAAAGTACAAGTTTAGTACAGGCACTAAACAATGTCAACATTTCTTGTAGTGAACAAAAAATATATTTTGTATTATGTCACTCAGTCACTTAAGTAATACGTCTCCCGTTTTAAACTAGTAAATAGTTATTAAAAGTATTGTTTGGCAGTATGAACAGTTAACTGAGATACCAATGCAGACATCATCATATCAACCATTAGAATTCCACTGCTAGACATATGCCTCTCCAAAATAGAGGGAATTTTACCCATTATTGGTAATAGCAGAGCGCAGCATTCACCGCGGGTATGCTGCTACCCACCCCCGCCCTGTGTATTTGAGCTTGGATATACCGCCATCTGTCGGGCCTCTTACCGACACCTGGTACTATTTTCTTTGCCGGCACCTCAAGGCATATGATGATGATGAAAAACGTCCTTTTTTGACACTCCAGGCTCTCCGGGCGGCAGATATCGGAGTAAAATTAGATGACCTACTAATGGTTATACTCAGCTACATAGTTTTAAGTTACTGATATACTAGTATATTTAGGAAAATCTCATAGCTATACCATCGGCACCGGCATCGGCATCGATGAATCCAGCTAAAATATTATTATTTTAGCTGGATTCATCGAAAGAATTATTTTAATATTTAAATTCATCCTGTCCATTGGAGAAATGCTCCAGGGTAACCGGTGGGGAACTAGGGGGATTTGGGAAGTAATTGAACAGGAAAAGGTTCAAAGTTAATTAAACCTTCACGTTTTGCGGTCAATTTATAACTTTCCCTTAAGTTTGCACGTTACTTATTTAGACAATGGGCTGAATTATTAAATGTTGCTAAAACTCGATAAATTTTCTTAACTGCCTATAGAGGAGTCGTTTTTCTAATTATGATAATCTATATAGAATAGACATACATTGTTCGT
>JACJUM010002525.1:3893227-3924883 GCA_020976665.1 Heortia vitessoides | reverse complement strand
AACACTCGATCGTCAGTTGTCAATCGCGCGCAATTTGTTTTAATTTGTTTAATGGCCGCTGTGTAAACACTCCGTCTGTTTGTGGCACGCTCCTGAGCCGCTAAACGACAGAGACCCGCCCACGAGGTAGCCTACAATTGCAATAGGGCGCTTTAATTTGAATAATAGTGGTTGTTACTCGCTACTCTCGTAATTTATAAGGGTATCTTGGATCAAGTGTAAAATCTGAATTATGTCCTTATTTATTCTACTGACTTTTGTCCTGTGCTTCACATTATTTAATATTTTAAAGGAGCTCTTTGTATTTACGGAATCAGAAGCATTATATATCTTATATTTTAACACAAAAATGGAATCCTTATTTAAAAAGTAATATATTTTCCTATAAAAAAATGATGTTTTGCAATTAAGATAATAAATATAGCAAACAAAACTGTAAGGCTTCAATCATGATTTTTTGACATATAAGCTGACAAATAAAAAAAAATATGCAGATATACCAAATGTATGCATTTTTATGATCAAACATAATTAAATAATCATTATCATACTCATAGAAGTCGTAGAACGTCCACTACGAGACAGAGAACTTCCCAAGAAAAAAGGGATTATGGCCATTATTGCCACACTGGGCAGGCCGGGTGGCAATCGCAAAGCGTAGCTTCGCGACGAAAATGTTGACGCACTTAAGTTACGCTGTTTCTGTACCTCAATCGCCTCATAAGGTATCTAGTATAGGAGAAATACTGATCTATTCTGCCGGTTCTTTCACGGCAAAGCAATATATCGCTTCCTCGAATCCACACCGAAACTTGCCGACCAGTTCTTCTTAATATACGGTTCTGTACACAGCGGTCCTTCTAATATCTGTCACAAGTTTCTTCACTCGGGGTATTAATCAAATAGTTCCGAGCAAATTATTTAAAGTTCACTGGAGCGAATAACTTTAAAATGAGCAAGTGAATTATTTATTGAAAACGGGTGACAGTGGCTTATATAGTATATAAAAGCCATAAACTACTTACTATATTATACGTTTCTAATAATATCATATGTTCCTAATACATAGATTGAGTAAGTCACATATGATGGAACTTTTTCTAGAGTGACTTATCAGAAGTCGAGTTATGTCACATTATCAAATAAATACTATTTAAAAAATACCTCTATAAAACGGAGTTCGTAAATAATTGTAAGAAAATATATATATTTAATGCAAATTTTAAGAAGAAAAAAAATTGTCTTTGGTTCTAGGCGGGACACAAAGCCATACCCTTTTCTTTCTAAATACATTAAAGAAACCTTGTGTGTTAATCAACTGGAGTTCCAATATATTT
The DNA here is from genome assembly GCA_020976665.1 of Heortia vitessoides. Taxonomy (NCBI): domain Eukaryota; kingdom Metazoa; phylum Arthropoda; class Insecta; order Lepidoptera; family Crambidae; genus Heortia; species Heortia vitessoides. The sequence goes on along the minus strand of JACJUM010002525.1, from coordinate 3,923,546 downwards.
TACAAGCTGATCCTACAGCAGTTTTTATATTGAGATATAAACTACCCTATCTGTCAACTTGCAGCTTATCTAAACCGAGAGGTACCATCTGAATAGAATAGTACCTTCCCATCTGTATCAGGTGTCGTAAGAGGCGACATAGGTACAAGAACCAACAAATAGCGGTATATACATCCAAAATAGTGTAGCTCAAATTAACAGGGCGGGGGTGGGCAGCAGCATACCCGTTGCAAAAGTTACGCTCAGCGATTGCTAACACACTTGCCCAGCGCGGCAATTATGGACAAATTCCCCCTATCATGCCATTTAAAGTCTAGCAGTGGAATAGTTTACTTGCAAGTATTGTACAAAAAATAAATAACCGTTAAGATAACCGTGGGGGGTGAACAGAAATAACTTCGAATACCTCAAAAAGGCGTTTGGATTTACGTCAAAACAATATTCCTATTTTTACGGTTCTACAGCCGTCCTCTCTATTCCTGGAGCCGTCAGTAGACGCTAATGCCCCAAAGCTGAACGTCGGCATAAAAGGCAGCTGATAAATAAATAAAAAGGCCACTTCCAGCTAATTAGGCCGATGAATTTTGAACTTCGGCCTGACCTCGACTTTGTTCGTACCTAATAACACAACCTACGTTACAAGGAATTGTTTAAATTTCGGATAAAAGTTTTATAATTGAAAACTAATAACCAAAGACTTCTTTTAAATAATGTTATGAGATAACAATCCGTTATCCGAACCGATTTATCACTTAGTGACAAAAATCCAACTCAACTTAGTTTTCATTTGTTATTAAAAACTACTCACAACACTACATTTTTAACCTTATACCGCCTACTTCTAATTTAATAGCTATATTAGAAATTAAATAATTTTAAATCTTCATAAATCAAAATGTTAGCCGTAAGGTACTGGTAGAGTAGAATAGTACGTCTCTCTGTTCCAGGCGCCGTAAAAGTCGACTAAGTTACCAGAACTGACAGATGGCGGTATATTCACCTGGAACCGTGTAACTCAAATGCTCAGGGCGGGGATAGGCAGCAGCACTCGCGAGAGCTGCTCTCTGCGATTGTCAACACGGTTGACCGAACGGCAATTATGGGCAAAATTTTCCTTTTCTCAAGGATGCTTTTGTCCAGATGTTGACTTTAAATGGCTGACATGATAAATGTAATTGACGTGTCACGGTGTTTGTTTGAGATGAACTACTTAGGTACTAAACATTTTTTTGCTTACTGTGTACTACTTCTAGCCAGCTTGAGAAATAGATTATTTCATATCAGAATTTAAGACGGGATAACGTCCGTCGGGTCAGCTAGCAATTTATGAAATGCCGGGCGAGCTTGTGAAAATATAAAAAAAATCATGTTATGTCGATTTTAAGGTGTGAGATACTAGCAGAGTAGAATAGTACCTTCCCTTGTACTAGGTGTCGTAAGGGGAGGCTAAGGAACCAAAACCTGCATAGATGTATATCCATCCAGTGTAGCGTGCACAGGGCGGAAATGGGCAGCGGCATTTCCGAAGCGGACGCTACCGTCTGCGATTACCAGCATACTTGCCTAGCGCGGCAATCATGGGTAAATTTTCCCCACTTCTAATGCCTGATATAATGATGTCTATTTTCACTATTCCCCAAGAAACTTTCAAAGATATCAGTTAATCAAACAATAAGCACATGTTATCTCTCCATAATTCGTCAACCAATTTCGTAGTTCAACAAACTTTAAGCACATAACCAAACCAATAATTCTACGTAATTGAATACCATCGCACATCGAAACTCAATTTCGTCACTTTAAGCCTGTTTCGGCTACAAGTGGTAAATTGAATAGAAAACAAGCTTTAACGGTTCATCCAAATAATAAAAATTAATTCCTACAACATCTCATACATCGACCTGACTCTGTGGTAAGTCGCTTAAAGCACTTGTGTTACGGATGCCAGACAACACAGGAATCACAAATATACTACTTAAGTACATATATTTAACACCCAGACACAAAACAAACACAAATATCATCATACACATATTTGCTTTGGGTGGGAAACGAACCCACGACCCCTGGCGCACAAGATAGGATCACCACCATCTGCACCATCGGGCATGTCTTCAAATATATAAATGGACTTAATCTTATCAGTTAACTATTCTTAGAAGTCTACCTATAATAGCTACTACGGAATACATAATACTAAATAATAATACGGAAAACAGGTACTGTTTTCCGTATAGCATACCTGTGCTTAATTGAATTATGTCAGACAAGGAAATCCGCTTTCCATACTATTATGACCCCAGTTTTAGAAATAGATTGTAGCTAAAACTTACACAAACACTTTTAGGTTATTCTAAATAGAAAACTTGAACTACATTTCTACATGTGTTTAAAATGCTGTTTACTCTTACAAATTATGTTCGTATATTGTAAATATGATATTTGCCGTGAGGTACCGGCAGAGTAGAATAGTACCTCCCACTGCACTAGGTGTCGTAAGAGGCGACTAAGGTACCAGAACCGGCAGATGACGATTTATCCATTCGAAACACTACAGCTCAAATGCACAGACCGGGGATGGGCAGCAGCATCCCAGTCGCGGTAGCTGCGTTCTGCAATTGCCAACACGCTTGTTAGCGCAATTATGGGAAAATCTCCTTTTTTGGAGGGCTTATGACCAGAAGTAGACTTCCAATGGCTGGTATGCTGAATATAAATATGGAAGTCTAAATTGTTCATTATGGCAGCGCTGGTCCAGAGTGTTGTCAAACGCAGAAGATGGTGCTGCCCATTACCCTCCTGTGCATTTGAACTGTACTGTTACCGATTAGTATACCGCCACCTGGTTCTGGTACCTTAGTCGCCTCTTACGACTCTTTATAGAGGGAGAAGTACTATTCTACTCTGCCAGTACCACACGGCAATGTAAACTCACTGTTACTTTCAAGAGTTAAAAGTGGCATAATGCCTGACAAAAAAAAATGACTTAACCTACGCAGTTGGGGACGGTTAGGTACATCCGCATCCGATCGCATGTGAGCTACACTGTTATTGGGGTTGGTACCTCAGCTGCTATTTACAACAACCAGTACAGATTTACTAGAGGTAGATTTTATACAAAGGTCTTCTGCATTGGTATCCCACTCTCACCTATTTCTTACCGCCAAATAGCAGTGTTCGCATTGTTGAGTTCCGGTATGAAGGGTGAGAGACGCAGTGAAATTACTGGGTGATTTGGCATAAAACTTTTACGTCACAAAGTTAGCAACACTCTAGTCTTGCAATTTAATGCGAGCGTCTAGAGACTGCTGTGACGTTTACTATCATGCTTGTTTAAAACTTAATAAAATAAAGAAAAACTAATTTAGCACTTCATTGCTTGAGATGCTCCCCAATTTTTGGCTTATCTATGTTCTCTGCTACACTTTAAACATTAATTTCATTTGATATATCATTTTATTCATATTAAAAGTATGTTGCTGATAACTTTAAGCTAACAGTGAAATTTTCATTTTTACTTCACGGGGCCGATGATTGGAGTTAATACAATAACCAGCCAATATTGGCACCACATTAGGCTTGATACGGCCTGAAGCGTTACGAGTATCCCGTGTAAGTAAGGCCTCGTTAGGCCTTAATATACAGGGTGATATACATTAATTATTCTCGAGGCCTGGAGGTTATATTGCCAAGCACTCAATTTCGGGGAAATGGGACTGCGCAAGTTCTTTTAGGTAAAAATGTATCTAGAACCAGAACGGCTTTTATCATATATCATACATTTGCTAGTAAAGTTGTAAAGAAAGGCACTAGCAAACATATATATATCTTCTCGTAAAAATTTGCATTTATTTATCTATATTTTTAAGGAAAACACATGTATATAAAATATATTATTGAAGTGTCTATTTATTATGTTAAATAAACAAACATCTTATTAGTCTGTTAATTCATTTTAATGTCTACGACACATCCACTAGTTAAGATATGAGAGTAGATTGTTTATGATTCGAGAAGTAACTTAGGCTATTTTAATGAGCTAAACTGAATTCTCGCTTAAGAAAAATAAAGACTAATAATTAAACTTAGGGCATGTTTCATCACTTACTGACAAAATTCACGATCTTCAATTGATCTGACAGATAAAGATTGCAAAGTATACTTTGCACGAGTCTTATAAAGAGATTCATCAGGTGAACACTCTTATTTTGAATTTGATTACACAGTGATACAACAAGTTTACGAACCTCGATACAAAACCAATAGTTTTACATACATACATAACGCCTGTGAACCATCGGGATAGGTATACTAAGGATCTCCACTTGCAACGATCTTGGCATACCTCTCTCGCTTCCATAACTCGCATTAGTCCTTTCATACCCGCTTGTTTATTAATACTACTGACCTGGCCCTTCTGACCTCTTCTACCTAGTTAAGTTACGTTCATCTGAGTCACCCTAAACTATATCTTCCATTTGCTTCCACTAAGTATATCTGTACAGTCATTCCATTTTCATCTATCCTTTCTACATGTGCAAATCATCGCAACATTCATTTTTCTATTGCTGTCACATCAACATTTTTGAACCACACGGATCTCTTTTAGATGTATGAATTTCAAATAAACGTACGTTGCCTGTATAATGATTAATCTATCAACAACTAAATACAGTACAAACCTTTCATAATATCAAAGCGTAATATTTAAATTAATATCGGGCATAAAAGCAAAAGCTATTACCATGACAAATCCATTTCATAGAAATTCATATTTACTGTGAAAAGCGCAACGCTCCCCGTTTAGGGTCGTCAATTGCCTTCGCATATACCGTTCACTGTAATATTAACCGCATAAACTAGAATCGAATTTATAATCATAGTAATATTCAGTTTATAATAAATAACACTTTTGTAAAGTATAAAATGGATACACAAGTGTATCCGTATGACATCCATTGTTGAAGTATTCATGATTTTGGAGGGTATTTTATCCTTAATTTGCAGTTGTGAACTGAACTGAATTAGGCTGCAAAAAAACAAGAACTGACAGACAGCAATTACGAATTATTATCTTATCTCTTTCTTCTTAATGAGATGGATATATCGCTATCTGCTGGTTCTAGTGCCTAACAGAGAGATGAGATGAAAAGTACTTCTTTGTAAAAAGTTTTTAGTTTGGAATTGCCATTCTCTAGTGTAAATACCACACACCTAAACAATAATTTTTTTTGGAGACTAGAAGTAAATCTCATAAAATATTTTCAGGTCATCATATCATATTTCTACCACCAAACAACAGTGGATTGGAAGGGTTAGAAAGAGGTAGTGAAATTACTGGGTATGGGTAATGTGACGTAACATCTTCAAGTAAAAAAAATGGCAACGCGTTAATAATATCCTTGTGATAATACGAGTCTCTATAGGTTTAAGCTTATAAAGATATTAAAAAGACTAGATGAATAAACTTAATTAAAGAAAAAATTAAACCTATAAAAATGAGAACTGAATCCGATCAAATAGGAAAACGTCATCAACTTTCACGGAAAGAACTCGAACTAACCACTAGACTTTAATTGAAAAAATCACCAGAGGCCAGCCCTACAAAATACATAAAGCTAATGTAGGTAGAAGTGTACTGATTTACATATGAAACAGGCCAAAGAAATCAGGAAAATACGCTGGGATGCGCCCGGCGCGGATTGTAAAGAAAATTCCCATACAACATAAAAAGATCCTGAGAACTACGCGCTCCGAGGGAACGGTTCAGGTCGCGAAGTGAATATCTCATTCCGATGGAAGTACTTACGTATTCAAAATAAACTATTTATGGAGATGTAATAAATTGAATAAGGTTTCTGTATGAGTTCTTTAGTATTCCATGTACGTATTCTGTTATTAGGGTTTGTTCCAAAGAATTGGGTAGATAATATTTTTAGAATGTATGCCTTTGCTACTCATAATAAAACTACTTTTTTAACATCGGTTTATTTAACTTTTGTTTTCGACGTTTTCCGGTTTGACACAACATCTTTGTCACTATGACATTTGTAGCGAACTCAAAATCTGTGGTCCTTATTCACTCACAAGAAAGGCTGTAATAAAATCGAAAATTCTAGCAAATAAGTAACGTCCAACTGGCTGGACATAGGCCTCCCTAAAGAAGCATTTTGCCCTTATTTGCACGTAGCGTCGCGAAAGAAATGCTTTTGCATAATATTGCATTTGAGCTGCGCTGTTTCGAGTGGATATGCCGCCATCTGCCGGTTTTGGTACACATTCGACTCTTACGACACCTGGTACAGGGGACGTACTCTGCGGTTACCTCACGGTAATATATCATAAGTAATCTTGTAAAGCGAATTCCCATTAAATTCATTAATAACCCATTGTGTTAAGTAAGCCTACTTCGGGGACAGAACCGCTCTGAGCGACATGTGCGCAAAAAATTACTTACTCAATGGATTAGTTCTGGGCTCCCCGAACGTAGGCGTACCCTTTTAATCAAAGGGACCCTTGAAATTGGAGCAAATTTCGATAGAGTAAAAAGCTAATCTTCAAAATGTATATAGTTAACATAATATAAACATAAAAAGCGATGGCCGAGTGAGTGATAGACTTCTTTGAATATCCTTTAGATATAGATTTAGTGCCCCGCAAAATCATATACCCATAAATTTTGGAACTTTTATACTAACTTTGCACCCTTCTTGCACCCCCTTAATGATGATTCTTGGAAAAATATTTTACACATATTTTATAACTTTCACTGAAGAACTTTTTATACTGAATTTCATTCAAATATTTTTAAACACAGCCAATTTTCATACTTTACGCCCTCGTTTTACCCTCTTAGGGGATAAATTTTCAAATTTGTTTCCTAGTGTTCTCCAACGTTGTAAAAAGAACTCCTGCGCAATTTCAATTTATAATACTTAGTTCAGGACCTAACTTGATATATCAGTCAGTTAATGAACTTCCTCTTTTATATGTATAAAGGAGAAAACTTGTAAGTTGTTTGAAGTTTGAATGATTGTGAATCTTTTACGCCAACACTACTGAATGAGAAATTAAGGACATTTCACAATCTATTGCTTTATTTGTCAGGATAATAAATAGGCCTTATATTATAAAAATTCTATAATATATCGCATAAGTCGCTTAGAGCACTTGTGTCACAGTTATTAGACTAGACAACAGAGGAAACACCCAGATCCAGAACACACATAATTGTTGATTACACTTATGTCAGTTCTGGAAAAGAATCGATGAAATATGAGCATTTGAAAAGCTAAAACTTTAGGAAAGGACATAAGCTGCACGCTATTGCGGACGTTTTCCGTTGAATCACTCGGTCTACTCGCTCATTTGGTTAATATCGCATCGATGCAGAAATCTGTGACTTCTCAAGGCATGTATTCATAATAATTTTCGAGTTGCCTTTCAGTTCCTATATTGTTATTAATCGTTTAAAGCGAATAAAATATCGATTATTACTATTTAAATTACTACACAAGTTCAACAAATAAAATTAATTAATTATACTCCCGGACCACGAAATCGGATATCAGGGATCCAAAACTGGTTGAAGATATAAATTTTCTCAAAATTTTTAGCTATAATTATATCATTAAATTCATATTTGAGCTCTTTCCATTCAGATAAAAGAAGCCAAAAAATAAATGTGAATACTTCTGTTAAGAAAGAAGCCTGTCGTAATCAACTTTTTGCGGATATAGCAATTCCTTCTACTTCGAACCATCGCTATTTATTATTGCTACTTTCAATAAAACATGATGAGTTGCTTTATATATTACAAAGTTCTCCAGAGAACCTTCCGAATCCCTCATCATTCAATTAGGTTATGTGTATGTAAATGTCTACTCAATCCAACGCCGAATAGTGGGTCAAATTAAGCATCATTGTCATTCCAGCTATTATAGGCCACTGCTAGACATAGGCCTCTCCAAGAAATGAAGAATTTTGCCCATAATTGCCGCGCTGGGCAAGCGTGTTGGCAATCGCAGAACGAAGCTTTCGCGACAGGGATTCTGATTCGGATTTGAGCTGCACTGTTCCGGATGGATATACCGCTAACTGTCGGTTCTGGTACCTTAGTCGCCTCTTACACCTGGTGCAGAGGGAGGTATTATTCTACTCTGCCGGTACCTCACTGCAAATTAAGCATACCGGATTTAATGACACCGGCACTAACAGGATTAAATGCTAAATAAGAATGCACAAAGTCCCCTTTAATGGAAAAATATCGTATGTAAGACTTAAATCAGTTTTTATAAGATCTTATTGATCAAGACGTAGTGTGTTCGAAAACTAATTTTATTTGTTATCTCGCTATTGCATCTTTATAATGTTGGGTACATTACACAACTCTCAAAGGACCCAGACCGCCAGTTAATTGTGATCAAAGCGTTAACGCTCACTGAGCAAGGGGGTATAATTTTATTTATAATTACCATTGGATGCCGAACCCTCCGACGTTTGATGTCGAGTTAGGCACTATTTGTTGGTGTATCGCAACTATTGAGCGGCGAGAACCCGTAAATACGTATTATATTTAAATACATTTGCCGTAACTGCTTCCTAAACATACTAAGGATTACATTCAAGTATAGAATTGACATAGTTTGTACGATGATACCTCTGCTTCACTATTCAGGATCATGTTTTATTTAAGGTTATACGTCCCCGAGTATTAGTTTCATGGATGCCATGTCGATCCAAATATTCGCTGTAAACTGAAGATTGCTACCAAATATAAATAGTTTGCAATTAGCGCCTATTGACTGTCATCTTTTGTTTTCGTTTTTCGAGTAAAACTGTCTTGAAGGTGCCTTATTTCGAGTAGGACTTTATTCAAATAGCCTAAACTTATTACGTACTCGGAAGTAAACTTTGAAATTAGTGAGTCACGAATTAGAAAAAGTTCAGTATTCCAATTTGACATATTGAGGCGGCCGCATCCATGCGCTTCGGCCAAAGCTCACTATAGTAAACAAGTTCATCATATCAGCTATTAGAAGTCCACTGTTTTGCCCAAAATTGCCGCGCTGGGCGTATAAATTCCTCTGTCTATTCCCGCCCTGTGCGTTTGAGCTACACTGTTACGGATGGATATACCGCCATCAAAGAGTCGTATAAAGCGACTGAGGTGCCAGAACCGACAGGTGGCGGTATATCCATGAACTCCCTGTGGGGAGGTACTATTTTACTCTGCTGAAATGGCAAGTTAGGTGCAAATAAGTTTCACCTAAGTTGGGTTCAAGTATGCTCAGCCTCAAATCTCGTTGAGAAAAATTCATGGACTGCAGGTTGATATGCTAAGTATATTGAAGTAATGACATGAAATTATTGTAGATGAAACAAATAAGAATGTTCCTTCAAAAATAATTATCTACTAGTTGAAACCTCATTTCTAAAAAAGGTAAAATATAATCATTAATTTATCTTTTGTATACAAAAATTTCGCTTCACAGTGTTTGTAAAAAATGTTCTTATATTATTACTGTGTGCAATTTGATCTCATTTGTAAGAAAGGATAGGTAGTTCGTATCGCAATGTATAGTAGCAATATCTTTTCATAAAAAACATAAGTATAGTTGAGACAAAGTCTGTCTAATTAGGTAGTATTGTATATACTTTCATTTATCCTGCCCAAAAAGAAGAATGCCAATATTACTTCCTTAATCAAAATCTTAGTGAGATTTATGAAATTTTAGTCTTCTTAGACATTTATTATTATTTATTATATACAACTGTTATTACTTATTTTTTATCAAAAAATATACTTCTATAATAAAAATCGACCGTAGTACAAGGACCGACAGATGAACTCGAACGCAAAAGGTGGGGAGGGACATCAGCATTTATATTATATTATTTATTATTTATCTACATTTTACAGCTTTCCTGTTTCTTTACATGCATACGTTTAATAGACTCTTAGTAAGGTCAATCCTGCCTTGCAAGATAGTGTTACTGAAGACTACCAGAGCCTGTAATGAAAGCAGTACCCTGAAAGAACAATACAAATAGATTTTTTAAACTTTTATTCCCCCACGACTAGTCGAAGATCTTGTAATATATGCATATTTGTATAGTCCATGTTCCTGGACAACGTTCCGAAATGATCCTTAAAATCTATAGAGTACACATATCTTTCTATTTCTTCATAATCATCAAAACATACACTACTGGACATAGACTTTCCTAAGAAACGGGAAATTTTACTCGTAATTGCCGCGCTGGGCAGACGTAGCTGTAATTGCAGAGGGTTGCTTCACTATATGAATGCTGCTGCCCATTTAGGGAGGATATACCGCTACCTCTTAAGAGTCCTGGAAGATTATTCCTGGTTTTTTACTTTGCCGGTACCACACGTCCGTTCCATGAATATAAAAATAAGAATTGTGAAGATAAAATTAAATGTCTAGAATAAAAATAGGGTCTAGGATGCGTGCCCACACGTATCCTCTGCCTGTCCGAGGAATTCGATATGAGAAATAGCTCAATAATAACATATGAGGTGCGAATTTTAGTCGACCCAGAATGTATTCTCAACCACGCCCCAATATATTACAGATTTAAAATTATGAGTCTTATTTTGTAACGGCATTTAAAACGTGCAGTTTAAAATATCGGTTCTGTATAACTATTGCCCAGATGGTAAAAACCGCATTTTCATACCGATCAAATGTAGTTTTATGGTGCCACGTTTCGGTTACCTTACGGTATCCACTTTCAGAAGTGGCACTTTCTTGTCATGAAAATTAACTTGTGTTTTAGATCCGTTTATCTCTATCCGCGCAAATTTTATGAAATATTGTGGTGGTATCACCATGATAAATCTTTTGCAACAAAAAAGAAATAATTAAGACCATCACCCACTTTCTGAGATTGCCCAGTGGAGCCATTATGGGCAACATGAGGTTGACTTTATACATACATGAATTTGAACTCGTACATACATGAGGTAGACCGCATACATACATAACATAGACCTTATACATGGATGACGTACTGCATTGGTACCTCAATCTCACCTATTTCTACCGCCAAATAGCGGTCTTCGCATGCTGTGTTCGATCTGAAGGGTGAGAGAAGCAGTAAATTTACTGAGTAATGTGGCAAACATCCCCTATTCACAAGGTTGGCAACGCGTTAATAATATCCTTGTGACAATCCAAGGGTCTAGGCTGCAGCGACACTTACTATCACGCGGACTGTATGCTTGTTTGTCGACCTGGTATAATAAAAAAAATCTATCACACTCAAAATCACAAATCAAAATATCTAGCCTACTATTAAAATGCTGATAATGGTAATATCTAGTGAATAAATGAGAAATAAAACTATGCTATGTACTTTATCTGAGAAGTAAAATAATAAAATCCAGATAAATTAATTAAAACAGTATAATTTCAAAAGCTTTCATTAATAACCGACAAAGTAATTCTAAAGTGATCCTGGCCCCAGTCATAAATTTCATAATGAAGAAAAGCGATTAAAACAGATTAATGGTCGTATTGTAATAAATGACATCTCAAATTTATTATATCTTTCTCGACTTTTTAATTGAGGTCTTATCGGAAATGATTTTAAAGTGTATTATGATAAAATTACTCTTTTAACGGCTTTAAAACGCGGATTACTTAACTTATTTACGTTTTGATGGACGTTTCGTTGGAGAAAAAGTAGTTTAATCATAGTCAATCAAATATTGAACGCGTAACTATTCACTTGACTATGATTACGTATTCTAGAGATAGGACTAATTAGTAGCAAAGTTATAACTGGGATATCATAATTATTGGGACAGCCGTTAGGTTCTAGAATGGAGAACACGTTCCGGCAAGCTCAGAGTTGGACGTCCACGCACAAGATGGACAGACGATCTGACTAAAATTGCGGAATAGCACTGGACACAGGCCGCATAAAACCGGTCCAACTAGATATAACTTAGGTATGCCTACATACAGCAGTAGAGGTCCTAAAGCTGATATGACGACGATGAATGATTGCGATGAAAAACCAAAGCTATGCTGTTTCTTAGATTGTTATAGACAAAGCTTTCATATGATTGAAAGGGGAATCTTTGGGCAGTTTAGCTGAAAGGAAGTGGAATCAGCAAAAGCTATAAGACGTTGGTTGTTAGAACGGCTAGAAGCGGTGAACCTCGTAAGACCAACGATTATCAATTAATAGTTACAAAATAAAAGCTCGTTAAAATCTGGTGTGGTCTACTACCAATAGTCTCTCTTGTAGGAAGATATTAATGCATATGGAAGGATCAGAAGAAATATAAATAAAAATGGAACAGCTGATGCTCATACTGCACGTGTATGTGTATTAAAATATTTTATAAAATGATAAAATATCTCATACATGGACCTCAGTTCAAGATAGACTTGAGATAAACCTCCGAGAAAGGTCGCCTGCATTGGTTCCTCACTCTTATCTATTTCTACCGCCGAAGTGGTATTTGTGTTGCTTAGTTCCGGTTTAAAGGGTGAGAGGCAGTGAAATTCATGAGTAATGTAACATAATATTTTAAAGGCACAAAGTTGGCAACGAGTGTTGTATGTCGGTCTGTCGACCTGGTCTAATAAAAAAAAAACTTATTAATAGAGGAATTAAAAATATAATACTTATATACATTCATACCGACCACTAACATATCCAAACCAATCTAAAAAACAGTTAGAAGCAGTGTCAAATCCTCTTTCTTACTTTTCTTCTCCCAGTCCGTGTTAGCGTCCGTTATTTGAATATAAAAAAAATACTTTCTTCAAACACCTGACTATCGCTTCAGTACGTTTGTCACGAACAGAGCATACCTCCTTAAATTGCAAGCGCTTTCTGGAATAGCCAACCAGACACTTATGCATATGTGTGAGATCGTAAAACCTACTGCTTAGAGGATACAGCGAGAATATTGGGCCCACTGAAAATAATTTTCTTCTTCGTGACAAACATACCGTACGTTAAATGCTAACGAAGAGTAGTTCTTACGATGTCGATTGAAAATTATTTTTTAGTTCAATAGGCGATGAATACAATGGTGTATTAGTATCAATAGAAAACTTTTAATGTCGTTAGGATCTCTTTGTGAAGTTTTTTCAGTGAAATAAAATATTGTCGTTACCGTACGTTACGTCGCATACGGACGTTACCTTCAAAAGAAAACCTCTCCCACTTCCCTTAAGTATTACTGCATTATGTACACCTGTTGTTTATAGGACGATATAGCCAAATAGCCGTACGGTACCGACAGGGTAGAATAGTACCTCCCGATCGATCCGAAACAGTATAGCTTAAACGCACAGGGCGAGGATGAGCAGCAGCATCTCCATCGCGAAAGCTGCGCTTTGCTATTGGCAAAACGCTCACCTACCGCGACAATTATAAACAAAATTCCCCCTTTTTTGGGTATGCCTAATTTCACCAAAAGGATATGCTATGATATAACCAAATTAATTTAAATAAAGAAAATTATCATCAGATCATCCATACAACGGTGTCTGCTAAAAGGGGTTTATTGACACGCTGGGATGGCTGAAGGTACCGATTGAAGTTTTTGTTTTGCTAAATTACAGTGCATTGCTCTGCGACGGGAATACTGCTGCCTATCTACGCCATGAAACATTAGAGCTATGCTGTTTCAGGTGGATATACCGCCGTGTCAGTCTCGGTACCTCAGTTGCCTTCTACGACACTTGGTACAGAGGATATAGTGCTTTATTCTACTATGCCAGTACCTCACGGCAAAAGTGTTTAGATATTTCATTATATATGATAGAAACTATTAATGGCTTGACAATACCTGTCTTTTTAACGTTATATATAAACAGTTTATAAGAAAGGTACCGTTAAATAACAGATCGGTAAAGTCACAACACATTCACCGTGGGCTCAGTTAGTAATAAATCAAACCGAAGACGATCTCTCGATTTTGGAAGCCACTCGATTTGCCGTAAATCGATTCCGCGTCACGATTCATTGAGTCATCGATTACAGGTGAAATGGGTTGTGTCGTTAGGATTCTATTATTGATGCTGAAAGATATATTCGATCGTACCAAATTGACTTAAAAGTAAATGTCAACGGCGCCTCGGGTGTATTTGTGCTTGTTTTTCTAGATGAGGTATTATTTCTCCTTCATCACCTTAAACTAAAAGCTACAGATGCCGACTATCAGTTCATATAAATAAATCAATTTATACGATATCTCATACATTAACCAGACTCCATGATGAGTAGTTAAAAGCACTTGTATGATAAACATCAGACAATAGGGGGATCACTAATAATCTAATACATAGTTAACACTCAGACACACAACGAACATAAATGCCCATAATATAAATATTTATCCTGCAGAGTAGTGTCGTATATTCGTCTAAAATAGTGTAGCTCAAATACACAAGTCGTGACACGCTTACCCAGCGCGACAATTATAGGCAAAATTCCCTCTTTCTTTGGAGAGGCCTATCTCGAGCAGTGGACTTTCAATATTTGATAAATTGATGATGACGTGGTTACGATAAAAAGTATTTTTTCGTATTACCACAAACAACGTATGTATTTCGCTAAAGTACATGATACCTTTATTGATCCAAATTGTTATCAATGATTTTTTTTATATTATATAAACCTTTTTAATGCCAGAAGCGCCCACCAGGTGGCATCACAGCCCATATGCACACAGCCTTAGTAGCAATTTCAAATTCTTGCCTCCGGGGTTAACAAGCTCATTGCCGTTATTATGTAAACGAATTTTACTAGTAATTACTCGAGCAAGAAGAGTCCTCCCTCCGGGCCCGACCTAGCATGAAACTGACATGAAACCTACGAACTACATGCCTCGGCTGGCTCAGGTATTGGAGGCTATTCGCATAATGTATACACACACACGCACACAAAAAGTTTTTGTAACTAGAACGCTGGATAAATAGCGAATACGTGTGTCGTCTTACTTTACATACATCTGAACACAAAATACTAATAGAATAATGTTTGTTATGCTTTTATGGCTTAGCCGGTTTTTTTATTTTGATAAAATATGGCATATTGTTAGCTTGAAAGTCCAGGGCAGGTACAAAAGTTACTTTTGATTCCCGGATACGAGTTGAAAATTTAACTAAATCGCGGTCGTAAAGCTACAATTTTAATAAATTGGATAAAACAAATCTACGGCAAAAGAAACATGTTTTCAGGTTAAAAAAAAATTTTCGAGATCATAATCTACCTCTGTGCGGAATTCGAATGATATACATCGTAAAAGGCAAATAAGGTACCAAAACCGACAGATGGCGTTATATCCATGCAAAAAAAGTCAACTCAAATGTACAGGGCGGGGATGGGCAGCAGCTTTCCCGTGACAAAAGCTACGCTCTGCGATTGCCAATACGCTTGCCCAACGTGGCAATTATGGGCAACATACCCCCTTTCTTGGGGAGGCCTATGTCTGATAGAGGACTTTTAATGGCTGATATGATGGTAATTCTGAAAAAGCCCTTTTAGCGTGAACGATACAATATCCATAAAAACTTCACGTCATGATATTAGTAAGATTTTATTATTTCAAGTCGTAATCATGTTAGAATAAAAACAGTGATACAATAAATATCCGAATATTTATTGGATCACTTTGTAATTCACTTTTGTACCTCATAATTTTGTATCCGAATGTAAACTGTTCAAGACATGTATTATCTTTTTCCTTATACATTAATTAAGGTTTCAATCCACCTATAGGATATGCTCTTGTAACCCTGAAAGCTCAACAGGGTCATCGGTCGTTGGATTAATATTATAATTAGCATTTTCATTTAAAGAACAAAATATTGTCTATTTTGTTGATTCAAAATTACTTGCGACATTGAAAATATATTTAATTAAAGATATTTACAAGTTAAAGATTTGAGTTAAATATTTACAGGAATGCCGGGAGCGCTTTACTAAAGGCATACAATACCGCCCTTTGTTTTAAGTTTAATTTAGATCCACTCAATTAAATGCTCACATAAAACTTAATAACACTCAACAAACACCCAGTAAATATTTCCAATTACCTTCGGCGACCCGCCCGTAACCTCTCACAATATAAACAATGAACATTTTGTAGGCCTCAAGCTGTTATGAATGGCCTTGGGCTGACACTGGCAGCCAGAGGTCGTGATTTACGAGGGCCAACTATTCAGGCGGCCTTTCATTGCCTTTGACGACTATATAATACAACCTCCTTCAGCCTTTACTATTCGACTGTACTGAGATTAGAAACCACTTTTCTTTGATCAAAGGTAATAACACTAATGATAGCTCTGTGGTCGAAATCCGACCGCAGCTTACGTATTTTTTATTGTATTCATAATTAGCTCCGTAGTATGTATGTAGTATGTATGTAGCATAATTAGCTAATTTTCCATGAAGACAGTATTCTTTTAGGGATGGAAGGTATTATTATAAGGAACTAACTACTACTACTACTACGGACTAGCAAAACTTTTGAATTATCCTTTTTCGTAGACTATAAAACGAATTTAGCTGAGATTAAACTGTTTCCATGGTGATGCTGATATCCGATATTTTAAATATGAGTATATTTGTTCTTTAAAGTGGAGGTCAAAGCTACCCGGATTGACTGTAAGCAAACGAAAAACAAATGCAAGTGAAGGTAAATAAATTGCATGCGCTACATTCTTATGGTCTGGTAAAAATTGAATTATCTACCTTGCATACAAATTTGAAGGCATTTATCGTAAATATCACGCGAATAGTGCGGTTTCTCGGGATGAAAGTTAGTGTATGTCTTTATATTTTTTAACTTTTATAATTAATGGGAAATTAATTTAAAGTTTAAAAAAAGCTTTTCATTTTCGACTGGTCTACTGATCATCATTAAATT
This sequence comes from Heortia vitessoides, assembly GCA_020976665.1. Classification (NCBI taxonomy): domain Eukaryota; kingdom Metazoa; phylum Arthropoda; class Insecta; order Lepidoptera; family Crambidae; genus Heortia; species Heortia vitessoides. The sequence goes on along the minus strand of JACJUM010002525.1, from coordinate 3,906,622 downwards.
ATCATCGATTAATACACGCAACCAAACACTATGATGTCAATATATTATAGTTAATTACTCTGTGTAATCCAGTAGATAACATTTGCTCGCCTTTCTTTACTTATGAAAGAAGTTCACAAACAAACCGCCAACGAAAAGAACTGTAATGTTTACACGGTGAGTGGAAAAAAAATATTTTATCTTCTGTAATTGAATTTTGAACTAACAACTGCTACTAAGGCAGTATTAAACTATAAGGCTAAGACAAGTTTTATTTTGTCTATTTACAAGACAAAATCCAACTTATTTAACTTTATACTTGTAAAATATTTACTTTATATAAAAGATCAGCATTTTTCAACCTCTGAAAATTAAAATTATTTCTTCTGCTTCGATTGTTTCTTGTAAAAGTTTGACATTTGCGAGTATTTAGATAATTATTATTTATTTACCTACAATACTCAAGAGAATGCGCTGATTTCTCAGCAGACATCTTTTTGACACTGGGAAAATTTCGACGGTCTAAGGTCTCGGTACCACAACGGTAATGCAAGTAATAATGCAGGTTCGAGTCTTACTTGAAGTCAGAGATAAGTCGAGTTCTTCTAGTAAATATAACCTTTAATTTAAAAATCCCTTAATCCTGCATATTACTTCTAAAATAAGTCAAGAACGTATACAAAAGCATCCCTTGTCAACTTCAAAGTAATCAACATAGTATCAAAATGTCTTACTTAATCGTGGATTAATCGATGTAATAGATCGTATAAAGTAGCTCAGTTGTTTGAGAAATACAATTCCGGTATATTATTTGACATTGACTTTTAGCTTATATCAGTAGAAGGACATCTGCTGTTGCAAAGGAACCGGTCTCATACGACGCTACGTACGTACGACGTACGCTTTAAATTCTACTCATCATACCAGCCATTGGAAGTCCACTACTGGACATAGGCCTCCCCAAAAAAGAAGGAATTTTACTCATAACTGCCGCGCTGGGCAAGCGAGCTGGCAATCGCAGAGCGCAGCTTTCGCGACAAATTGCTGCTGCCCATCCCGCCCTGTGCATTTAAGCTGCACTGTTTTGGATTGATATACCGCCATCTGACGGTTCCGGTACCTTAGTCGCCTCTTACGACACCTGGTACAGGGGGAGGTACTATTTTACTCTGCCGGTACGTCACGGCTAGCAAAATTCTACTATACGTATGTATGTCACTCATGAAGTCTTCTTAACGGCTGGACGGATTTGAATGACTTTTTCGTGTGCGTTCGGTTGGCACCCTGGATGGTTTAGATCCACACACAACTCCGCAGATGGCGCTGTAGTCGATATCCAGGTTATTTATCAGGACAAAGTCTGTTTGATTCACTAATTTACATCTATGTGATATTAAGGCTGACCATTTGTCCACCTTGAGGGTAAACGTTGTACTCTGCGCTTACCGGTGCGTGATTTCTATTCGACCTTTAGATTTAACCGAAAATAATGGCGTCTTTCTTGACTAAAGCAATTTCTTCTTAACATTTTGGATGGAATAAATGTAGAATTTACATATAATTTGAGAGTTAGAATTAAAGGTTACATAAACGTATAAGAATGTACATCATATTTCAGGTACTCTCTTATTTTATTGACTACGTGAACTCGTACTTCTCACCTTTACTATTTCAGTTCGTTCATCTTTAAATCGATAGACGTATTATTATTCCATCTATAAGGTGATATGTCTTTGTAATTTTATATGTAAAGGAACTTTTCGACCAATACCGGAGATTCTTACATTGATATAAAGCTTAATATCCTTAAATGTTATAGCATAACTTTCAATGTCCTATTCATGCGAACTGTGGCAACAGGTGATCAAGGCAACTTCATAAGTGAATAGCTAAAATTATAGTAAATGTACATTTTCAAGAGTGAAAAACAACAGTGTATTTTAGAGCATAGAAACAATTTGCCACCACGCTTTCCCAGCGCGGCAATTATGGACGATTCCCTCTTTCTTGGGGAGTCCTAAATCCAGTAGTAGACGTTTTCCGGCTGCTATATGAGTAAAGTTCCTACGTGGACGACGACAAACATCCACGCAATATATAACATAGCGGCCTATCTATCAAAAGAAAAGTTTAGAGTTAAAAGAGTTTTCATTAATCGTATAGCATTGTCATGCACGACATTCTTTTGTTTTTCCCTACAAACAAGCGAAATCCTCACGCATGGATCAAGCGAAAACTTGCGGCCTCTAACTTCGATTCAGGGATATCCACTCACTGCCCGCAAAACTTACCTTTTACCCTCACTCAAGCCCACTAAAGGTTGCCAAACTTAGCAGGCATTAAATAATTAACCCGCATATTAATCTGGAGTAAGTTCAACGAACATCCCATATTAATTGTAGAGCGATCGAGGCCGTTCGGCCATTGTGGTTAGCAAATATCGTTTGCAACATTCATCACTAGAGGTTGACTTAATACAAAGGTTGTCTGCATTGGTAACTCGTTCTTACCTATTTCTACTAAAAGCTTATGGTTTAGAATTAAAGGTTAAAAGAGCCAGTATAATTACTAGGTAATATATGGCATGATTCCCCAGTGATAATACAAGAGGCTATAGGCAAAACATTTTTTTATCACGCGTACAGTATGCTTGTTTGTCAACTTATTGCAGAGCGTAGCTTTGCAAAAGGCATCTATGGTTCTTATGACTGCCTTGTTTCTCATGAATGAAAAAAATGGTGGTATACCACCATTTGTCTGTTTTGGTACCTCAATTACCTCAACAATTTGTGCAGAAGAACGTACTACACTACCGGTACCTCTCGGCTAGCATCATCATGATTACTAGTTTTCAGTAACTCCTTTTCAACGTCTTAAATGCGCAGTTTTTGAAGGTTAGCATTTATATTTTTATATTTCGGTTCTTAAAGCAACTTATTATATATAAGATACAAGAGGGCCCACAGACCGAGTGTCATTACAGAAATTTCATGTCATTACAATTCAATTTAATATTACAGTAAAAATTACTTAATATTACAATTAGTAGACATACTCATAGATTTCAGATTTCTTTCACATAATTATGATTGTAAAGATGTCGTAAATTAATCTACATACAGCTGAGAAGTACATTAATTCATATAATACCTATTTGCAACTTCCAGAGTAATATATAAAAATAACGAGCAAACCCGACAGTCTTAACTATACATATGTTTATCATGAACAAATGATTACGATTATAAATTGAGATATAGACTAGTCTCGCTCAAGTTAAATCTAACTACACAAAAAGCAAAAATTTTATAGAATCAGTTCAGTAAGTTTAAAGTTCATCCTGAACAAACATCCTGACACGAAATCTACCTATATAAAAGGAGCATCCGACTGACTGATTGACATATTAACGGAGGGCCTAAATTATAAGGGTAAAAAACTTAAAATTTTGCACAGGGGTTCTTTTATGAGAAGAACATCAATGTTCATTAAATTCACCCGCTAAAAAGAGATTTTATCCCTTTCGCAGGGGTGCAAAGTTAGTATGAAACTTTGCTGTATTTGAATTTGATAAAATAAAATGTAGTATAAAGTTTCTTCTTTGAAAATAATAAAAAATAAGTTTGCACCCTCTTAAGGGATGATTTGAAGAGGGTGCGAAATTAATATGAAAGTTTTAAAACTTAAAGCGAGTGAAACCGCAGGGTGCTGCTAATTTTTATATAAAAAAAGATGTCAAGTGATCAGGTGAAATTCAGAAGTTTTTTTTAATTGCCCTGTAAGAAAAGATTTGCTGACAAAATCCGTTCTAGATCCGCAGACGATGTCGCAGATACCAGCTGGTTTTTCAATAAACACAGAGTGATCGATCAAATTAGTCCTTAGCCATCTCATGCGACTGATCGATGGTCGGGCCTGTATCCAAACTGACCTGGCAAAAAAATATCCGTCGGTTTCTATCGGACAAGATATATAATGTCAAAAGTCACTGAGGCACACATCGTTCATTTTGACTAAGACCAAAATTAGGGCAAGTCTTGTCCTTAGCTTAGGCCATACTACGGCTAAAACGCCGCGACATTTATCAGCAAAGGAAACTAACGGACGCGGTCGCATTGGCGGTTTTTTCTTGCGACTGCGATACTATTAATTTGAAGATGAAGGCTTCCCGTCACGAAGCTACGTTCTGCGATACCACCATGCTTCCCCAGCACGAAAATAAAGGGCAAATTTCCTGTTTCTTGAGGAAGTATATAAACACGATGATGATGGTTTCGTTTTACTTGTATTTCTTAGTGTCTATAGTGTTCTTTATTTTCCAAAGTATGATTTAGCATCCAAAGTTTTCTTATTATCCAAAGTATTCTTTAGTAACTAAAGTATTCTTTGGTTAGAAGTGTACCGTATACTTAATAAGAAAGCGACTCTATTCAGCGTCCAAATAGTACCAAGTGAACCAATCAGCTATTGTTATATATAGCGTAATATAACCCCTACTTTACGACTGACACTGTAAAACATCCCCCAGCCGGGGTCAAACACTAGTAAATCCCGACCAATATCTCCGAGTTGTCACACACTCCATCCGAGACTTGTTCTGAAATAAACTTGATTGAAGAGCGTAGCATAGTACTAACTGTAAACTTAGGTGTTGTCTGGTGTTGACAGTCTAGTTTAAGTTAGGATTACTTAATAATCTACTTGCCTAGCACCCTTAGTGTACTATGAGGTGCCGATTGCGGTTAATTTAAGAGAAATATATTTCCGAGTGACTTGTTAATTTTAATTTATACCCCCTCCCAAACTGGGTCTCGTGAGATATAGGAACTCAGGGATGAGCAGTAGCATTCCCGTCGCGAAACTACACTCTGCGTTTGCCACCACGCTGTTAAAATTAACTCTCCGGGCAAACACTGTATCAATTATGCCACTGTAACCCTAATCGACTTATAATTTTTTTCTTGTGTACTTTTTATGCTGAGAATCAGCGCCTTTAGTATTATTTTTTATTAAAATTAGTTTTAAATAAAAAATCTAGCACCTCCAATGCGTGAATAAAACATTAAAATGTTTATTAATTGTTAAGCTCATTTTAAAATTTGTATCGCGTGTAGTGGTTTAGAATGAGGATAAAATTTCCTACAGGGCTATCATTTATTTTATGACCAAGGCGACAAACAACAGTCAGATAGTAACCGTCAACGTCTGTACAGCCGCGAGGTACCGCGAGGTACAGGAAAACAGATGAAAGTGTATGGGTACCTATGAAAACTACCTTTTTGCGATATCTACCATCAGTAATTGGCGCAAGCTTACCAAAAAGTTGAAAAAACAATAAGTTTGAACAAATAACATGGTACTTAAATGGATATTGCTCGTACTTTTTCTTGTATTTCGCATATTAGATTCCTTTACAAGTTTTATCCATTAGTGAACGAGAGTGTTTGTTACTCGTGGGATCAACTGGCCCCCGCAGAGTTTTGTCAGATATAATTTTATTATTTTTATTAGCGCCAGGAAATATTTGTTCATACATCTTTGACTTGGTAAAAAACTTCGGCGAATAAAACAAATGAATTGCATTGCATTGTTGTATTTGATTTGTAAGTTTTATGTGAGATCAATACGAGTATAGAAAAAACAGTTGTATCCTTATTATGATTTGACAATGGTAATTGTATGTTTGTTAGTAGCTAAGGTTTTAATTGCCTTAAGTATGATAAAATATTTGAACCACGCAAATCACTTAAAAAATCTTTAAACGATACAAACACGTAAGTAAAAAATATAACCAAATATCAAGACACTTTGAATAAAGTCACAGAGGACTTGCTGTTTCAACAATAAGTTTTTAATTAACATCGTTTCCTAACATTGCAGAATCATTTTTACATAAACTATAGTGGAATACAACAAATCAACATCATCAGTCCAGTCGTAGGACGTCCACCTCAAAACATAGCTCCAAGACATCAACATGGCGTGATGACGATCGCAAACTGTAGTTTCACGACATGGAAGCAGATACCCATTCTCGCCTTGCAGAATACAAGTTACTCTGTTCCGGCTAGGTATACCATCATCATCGGTTCCAGTAAAGACGGAGGTATGTAAGGTTCTACTGGTAACCCACGGCTTACATAATAAACTAAGCTTAATACTGCAGGTTTAATAAACAAAAGAAAGGGAAAAAAAGTGTATAAAGGATAACTGAGCTTCTACACACATCTGTAACACAAGGCAGTCGAACTGCACCACTTGAGTTCAAAATTGATTGTAAAAATTTAATGGGTTTATGATCTGTTGCTTCGTGTTAAAGAACTAATTAACACCGCCGCATAAAACATCCATAATCAAATCTAATCCCAATAATGACACTCTATTATTCACACACAATCTTGTTAATGCCAGCGTAACCCCTTTATCCCGCGGTGCGGTTAGTAAACTTGAAATAAATCGGGATAACAAACGCGCCGGATCGTACAATAATGGAAAAAGCTTGTAAACGCCTTAGCTCGTGAGTGGATCGGCTCATCTTTGATAAACAGCAAGACTGAGGCCCGGATTAAGCCTTAGACCAGGGCTGTTAGCATGGTTTAGTTAGTCTGTGATTTGTGGACTAAAAGAATTTAATAATTAGTACTTCAGAAACGCGCTGGGCAAGCGTGTTGGCAATCACAGAGCGCAATTTTCACGACGGGGATGCTGCTACCCATGCTCGCCCTGTCCATTTGAGCTGCATTGTTTCGAATGGATATACCGCCATCTGTCGGTTCTGGAACCTTAGTCGCCTTTTAAGACACCTGGTACGGGGGAGGTACTATTCTACTCTGCAGGTACCTTACAGCCAACAATTAAGTTACCTGGAATCAAAAGTAGCTTAATTTCCTTCCTTCTTTTCCTTTTTAATGAAAGTGCACTGCTGGACGTGGGCTATATTAGAGGAGACAAAGGTCATTTGCATTGGGACTTCACTCGCACCTGAGAGTATTTCTACCGATAAAGTGCAGTGTTCGCATTACTGTACTCCGGTTGAAAGGGTGAGTGGCTGTGAAATTATTGGGTAAATGTGACATATTATCATAGTGATGACAGGATTATCTATAGACTGCGGTCACGTCTACTATCAAGCAAACCGCATGCTTATTTGCTGACTTCATAATACTTAAAAACTTGGCAATTTACACACAAACAATGTGACAATGTGAAAGATTTAGGGAATGTTTGGTTGAAAAAGTTCCAAAGAAAAATTACAAAACATTTTTATCAATGAAACGGCTGAATTTAGCGCTAAATTATTATTAGTATGTGGAATAACACACTTTTTACATCCGAAAAAGAACACTTTCTGTGGGTTAAGATTTTTTATATATTAAAAACACTTTGGAACTCTAATGAATATACTTTTGAACAAATTTAAATCTTTGTTAGCAACCCTGGCCAATACCATCGACATACAATACAAACAATTCGTCAGAACTAAAACTTGTTTTGAAATAAATTGTATTTAACTTTGTTAATTTTGCATGAGGGAAGACCTCTTACAAAGTTCACATGCATTGCATAAAAGTTGTAAGGGGTCGAAAGGGGGCATGAAAAGTTGTATGGAAGTATCGCTATTTTTAGAGCTAAAAGCTTAAAACTTATATATATATTTATATAACATTCAAAGTTTAGATAAGTAAAATAAAAAGGGTATAGTGCTCAAAAAAACTACTGCACGCGGACTAAGTCCCGTGCACAGCTAGTATTACTATAAAGGCAACTTAAACGCAGCTGTGCATCAGATCTCACGGAGCACATTAGGAAGTGACCAGCAACTACGAGAGATTGCTGCGCTTCCTAGAGGAACTGAGCTAGCAAGAGTTTAGTCAACAGTCCAGAGATCCGCATAAAATCCACAAGTATTCATCGAATCAAACCTGCCTAAGCTTCATCATCTTTTCTAGAGGTAGACCTCTCACAAAGGTCATCTGCATCGGTACCTCACTCTCACCTATTACCACCAAATAGTAGTGTTTGCATGTGACATAGTATCTTCAGTTCACAGAGTTGGCGACACGCTGGTGATATCTTTGTAGCTCGAGCTCTATAAGCTGCGGTCACGTTTACGATCAATCGGTTCGTGTGCTTTTGCTGTCTTTATATGACAAATAATAAAAAAGCTTCTTATCTATTAAAAAATATGACTTTTTTCTTGTGTAACCAGGGTATTTTAGTTTTGGTAATTAGGGACTCAAATATGCCTTTAAGCTAGTTTTCAATGTTTCACGAGTATTAGGATTTAGCATTGACTTAAAAATAAATTCGCGCTACATCCCATACTTTGCCCAGACTCTGGGATAAGTCGCTTAAAGCACTAGTGTTTCAAACATCATACAACAGAGAAATCACAAATATAATACTTAAATACATATTTTTAATACCCAGGCACAAAACAAACACATCATCTTTTTGTCCTGGGTCGAATCCACGACCTTTAACGCGTAAGATAGGATCACTATCTTCTGTGTCCTTGGGCCCGCCGTCGTCAAACCGAATATGTAATTGTTATATATTTTTGCAATTGAATAATTGTTGAGATTTTTGTGAAGGCTTGATTGATTGGCCATGTAGAAAGGATGGATGAAAGTAGAATAACTGCACAAATATATAGAACGGAAGTGAATGGATGAGTTAGTAAAGGACAACCTAGACAAACATACATTAAGGTAAAAGAGGTATTAAAAGGCCAGGTTAGAAGTATTAAGAATAAACAAGCGTATATGAAAGGACTAATGCGAGTAAGTGAAGCAAGAGTGGTATGCCAAGATTGTAACAAGTGGAGATTTATAGTCTCTACCCGTACCTCTGCCCTTACATACATATATACATACATCACAGGTGTGACGTATGTATGTATGTATGTAAGGTACCATTATGATATTCTAAACACCTTAATTTTATTTATTTACTAGCTTTTACTCGCATCCTCGCCCGCATAAATTTCCCATGAAAATAGTAATCTCATATGGATAAAAGGTAAGTACTATATATACTTCCTAATGAATAACAGGAACCCTTAAAATATTAACCATAAAATTGGGAATAAAGACATGAAGTACACAGAGCAGATATTGTCAAATGAAAGAAGCGAAGCTACGCGTTTCAGCCGAATGAATATCACAAACTGTGGCGTTTAAAAACTTCTCAAATACCTATCTAGTACAACATGAAAGTTAAAAAATACAACTAGAGCAAACAATAGGAAAATAATCTCACAAACTGTTCAACTAAACAATGGAAGTGTGGATTTAGAGCAGTTTTGTTGTGAAAATTTGGATGAAATGGAAGTGTGGATTCAGAGCAGTTGTGTTGTGAAATATTGGTACCCCTCTATTAAGGAAATGGGAAAAATCATGACATATGATAGAGAGTGAAAATGCCATTTTACATACAGTAATAATTTATTTGACACTTCAAAGGTTTCTCACACGTAAAATTGTAGAACTTTCATACTAACTTAGCACCCCTCCCCCCCCCCTTGACCCTTATATGAATGATTTTCGTAAAGCGTATTCTACACGTATGATATCTATCCATATATTTATTTGAACCTGTTATTATAACATCCAACACAAACTTTATTTATATTATTTTAAACTATTAAAAGTATGTTAGTAATTGCTTATTTTAATTTATCTATTTAACTTATTGCACATATATAAATAAATGTACATATGCGGACTTAATGTCAAATGGCATTATTTACCAATTAACCATCAGGTACAGCAGAAAATTTGCCAAAGCGGTGTAAAAAAACGATACCAATAAATGAAGAAAATACAAATACATAAAGATATATAAACAAAACTAATAAACAATACAAACACTATTTTATTAAACTTGATAATGGGTAAGTGACAAAAGGCACAATTTAAGTGAGTATATTAAGAACTAAAGAAAGCTTATTCCTATTTTTTTTCTATTATTTTTAAGCATTGAAATATAGAATTTTACATACAGTATTCAAGTTTTCACAAGTTTCAGGCGAGTTCTGAATCTGTATCATTCCCTTACAGAGGCATTGCAATACCGTTATGCTGCCCAGAGATTAGTTCATACGATAATATTTAGAACTCAAAACCATCTCTTCAACGATGCAAGTAATTAATTACAAGATCATACTCAAATGGCATTGTTTTAAATATTTTTTACAATTGATAGAGAAGAAATAGTTACCTAATTAATTTTATGTGAATTTTATATTGGATAAAATAATTACAAGAAAAAGAAATGTGTGGTTTTCCAAAGAAGTTGATTTTTTACTACATATTATTTTCTAAATCGACGATAGTAAATGAAAACATGTAAAATTTCTTTATCTTACTAATAGTAATTACACCTCAAATACTGAAAAAGGTATTACGTAATTATGAGAGGAACAAAACTCGTTCCTCATAAAAACAGTCGTAAAAAGCCTCTACTAAATTCTTACACAAGTAATCGAAGAACCCTAGGTGTTCACCACCAGGCAGGTCAGGCAGTCTTAATGTTCCGATTAATTGTTACAGAAAATAAAATTTAATAAGCATTAGGAAATCTGAATTTACTGTCAACGTGTGTTTTTTAGGGTACTGGAGCAAAATGGCAAAAAAAAACGTGTCTGTCTGTCTGTTCGTCCGTATCACAACCACTTTTTTCCAAATTTATTAAAACTATTTAATTGAAACTTGGTAAAGAGTCTGTTTAGAGTGGATACACCGCCATCTGTTGATTGTGCCGGGATCGAGGTCGCCACGAATATTTGTTAGCAAAATATTTTCAAAATTAAGCGTCCTGCGATTCAACTTCATAAACACAGAAGTATAATTAATTCTTAATATCAAGTAGCACTACTACGGCACTCTTCTACTCTGCCTGATTACCGGCATAGAATAGTACCTCTCCTTGTACCAGGTGTCGTAAGAGGCAACTGAAATACCAGAACCGACAGATGGCGATATATCCATTCAAAACTGTGCAGCTCAAATGCATATTAAGCAGATGGGCAACAACATCCCCGTCCCGAAAGCTGCGCTCTGCAATTTCCAACACGCTTGCCCAGCGCGGCAATTATAGGCAACATACCCCCTTTCTTGGGGAGGCCGTTTCAGCAGTGGACTTTCAATGGCTGGTATGATGATGATCAAGTAGCATATAGATCATATTTTTAAATATAATTACTGAAAATATTAGCTGGTAGAAAAATTTATTAATTGTTACTCTTAAGGCACATTACTGCAATGTTTCGAGAGTCAAAAGACTATGATGACAGATACACGCGAACTATATATACCACGTACTTGTTTGCCAAACATCTATATAAGTAAACATGAAATATATGTACGCGCCTAACTCTAAAACGTCTACACCAAATCGCATAATAAATACTTCGGATATCGGATTGTTGTGTTTGTACTAGTACGAGTATATATCAGGTTTGTGCAGGATTAACGGGGTCAGCTAGATTGTACGGGTAATTTTGTATTCTAGTAAAAATATAATAAAAAATAATAAGAAATAAATTCACAACATCTCATACATTGACCTAACTTCAAGATCTTAGTCTAAGTCGCTTAAAGCACATAGCACATGCACAAGCAGAGAAATTACAAATATAATACTGCAATAAAAGACGCAAAACAAACAAATTTAAACATATAAATTTTTGTCCAGCATGCGAGTCGAACCCTCGACCTTTGGCGCGTACAAGATAGGATCTACTATCCTGCTGCACTATTATCTGCGCCATCAGGCCCCAAAATCTAAGAAATATATTAAAACTCCCATGGAAACGGGATAAATATATATAATGCAATCGGAAGCGGTCAAGGCCATCCAGTAACAGTAAATAAAAGGCAATATCCCTGATCATTACATAACAGCAAACCCGGATCACATAACGCAGCAATTAATAATTCCGATAAAAAATAATGACCGCGCTAGTCCATTACCCACCCAGGCCGGAGTCCTGCAGAATTCCCGGAATAGGCCCGGATCCCCCGGGAGTTACAGAGCCGTATTTGCTGACAATGAGTGTCAGCTACTTTGGAGGGATTACGCCTTTGAAGGGTCGGGATGTATTAGGGCTTTGGTTACTTAGTTACAGGCACTTAGAGGCTGCGATCTCACGGGTGGATTGTGTCCGATTGAGTTTATTATTTTCCTTATTGTTTCCTTATTATATTTCTATAATTGGTTATTTTTGTTCTCTTGTACAACAGACGCTAGAAATTCTACAACAATAAAATATCTAACTAAATGGTAATAGAGACTAGTTCTTATTAATCACTAATGTAATTATCATCATCATCACACCAGTCATTGAAAGTCCACTGGACATTAGCCTCTCCAAGAAAGGGTGAATGTTGCTTATAACTGCCACGCTAGGCAAGCGTGCCGGCAATCGCAGAGCGCAGCTGTGGCGACGGGGATCCCGCCCTGTTCATTTGAGCTGCAATGTTTTGGATGAATATACCGCCACCTATCGATTCAGGTACCTTAGTCATCTCCTACGACACCCGGTACATGGTGAGGTACTATTCTACTTTGCCGGGAACTCAGGCGGCGTAATAATGTAAACATTTTAGTATATATTGTTTAAAGTAAGGTGAAACAGGTCTTAAAATACGGATAGGTTGTCAATATCAAATATCGTAAAAAATCTATATTAAGTCCACAGGTTAATATAAATGCGAAAGGGCGGAAATGGGCAACAGCATACCCGTCGGATGTGCTCTGACCCTGCCAACATACCTGCCCAGCGTGAAATTATGGAAAAACATCTAAGTTCTAATAGAAAACTACTCTTTTGAACAAGCCTGATGGTACAGAAACAAGTATGGTATCGGAGCAACACCAGATTCTTGTTTTAAGTTATTTTTATTTATATTTAAACTGGAATCCAATTTAAAAAGGGTCTTTTAAATTCATATATGATGATCAAATCGAAAACTCGACACATTTTAGCAGTAACTAGATTATAACCAAGCCACACCATCATTATCGTCATTAACATTATATCGGCGGTAAGAGATACACTAGATACAGCCTATCCAATTATTTTGTAATAGGACCGGCTCTATCTATAACTAGGTGCTCCTGCATCCAGAGCGATCCTGTAAATTTAGACAGGTCGTAGCTATAATCATGTTTTTATAATTTTAAGGTCGTCTGCTTCGGTACCTCTCTCATCTATTCCTGATGCCAAACAGCAGTGTTCGTATTGCTGTGTTCCGATTTAAAGAGTGAGACAGGCAGTGAAATTAATAGATAAAGTGAAATAGTATTTTCAAGTTAGTAGGTAGACAATGCGCTAGTAACATTATTGTGATAATACAAGCGTCTGTAGGCTGCGGTGACGCTTACTACCACACGGTCAGTGTGCTTAACGTT